>JAPYZI010002817.1:0-21054 GCA_030523105.1 Ophioninae sp. A BG-2022a | reverse complement strand
ATTTTACCCATTTTATTTATAATAGATTAATATCAATAAATAATATATTTAATAATCGAATAATAAGAAAATAATAAATGGATTAATAAAAATAGTAAAAAATAATCATTTTAACGTACTGATTCGGCTATGTGACGAATCTTATTTACTATTTTTCAGTACACGGAGTAATTCAAATACTCGTTTATTCTTCTAATTCAAAAATATTAAAACACTCTAATCAGAAATGAAAAAAAAAACCCCAACATTTCTCTGGTTAGTTATATCACGTAAGCGCCAATGTCTTGAAAATAGTCTCTAGAGAGTTATTCGGAAAATTATGTGAAAATCATTGCAAGAATTCTTTCGACCATAAAATTAATGAAAATTGAATCGATAATTCGTGGTGAGTCATCACAAAAGCGCGATATGCTGATACCGTTGGACATTGCGTAAATGTACCCGATCAAAAGTTTACATAAAATTAAACGTAGAAAATACATTTGCTTGAATACACATGGTACGTGACTCGAGTGTCAAAAAGCCAATGGCTAATGAGCTAATCCACCGTTCTCGTTCATGGAGAGAGGCGAAGTAAGATTGAACGATCAAGAAAAGCTTTCTTGTTGCGACTCTCGGTTGACCAACCATTCCCTTCAATTCGTTGCACGATAAAAAAAAACGTCGTTCTCAAATCGTCTCTTCGAACGGACAGTCCTCCAAAAGAGCTTACGAAACAATCACAATTTCCATGCTGAAGAAAAAAAGTCCTCGATTCTACTCGCACGATCTCATCCATCACGAATCGTTTGAATTTTTAATTTTCCTGATAGCAGTAAATTTAGAAATCATTGAAGGACCGTGCAAATATTATATTGTAAAAAAAATCGTTTGTTTTTGCAGTATTGAAAAATATAGACTTTCAATAGAAATTTAATCAGCTGTGTGATACTTTGCGTTTTTTATTTATTGGAAAGTTTTATTTCTCGATGAAAAATAATTAGAAAAAGTCTCAATCAGATATTTAATTTTTCCATGGCTATCATTTTGTTAATTTACATTGAAAATAAAAATCCTCCGTAAGTCTCTACATAGTTTCATACACTGTTACACTGTTTCATACTGATTAATAATCGTTTTCGATTTTCTCGTTGAGACAATAATTGAAGGACTTTTAAACCCTCAGATTCCATTTCTTAGACATCGTCGTCCAGTACCCAAAGAGTAATCCAAAAAACCAAACTGAATCATTCAGAACCATTTTCATGTCCGAAGTAATTCGAGAGAATGAAAAAAAAAAAAAAAAAAAAAAAATGACCGTCCGATAACCGAACATTGAAGTTCTTTTTTAAAAATCACAATCATCAATTCCAAATCCCTACGACAGCGATGCTAGTTCTATCGATGCTGGTTACTCACGTATTTCCCAAAGAACAATACCGCAGGTGAAAATAATAGGAAAGGAAATCGCAACGTCAAACTTGATTTAAAAAAAAAAGAAACAAATAAAATATTTTCTTTTTTCGTTCGTTTATTATCCAAAGAAAATCACAACTCTCGAGTATGGATCATCGTATCGGCGATTTATTCCGTAGTCGTAAAAATGTCTTGTCCTATCGGAAGAATCATTGATCGTTGGTAGTTGCCCGACGATGATGGTGTCCGTATGATGATGGTAACGAATTTAGTCATTGAACAGCAAGAGAGAGATTTATCCCGAAACAGTTGTTCCTTCACGAGTCCGTAATCGTCCTTTTGATTAGTTCTCCTTTGTTGGTTATTGGGGCAAGATTGGCTCAGTGGACAGCAACGAGGGGTGCGTGAGCTGCGTAAGCGAGAGGTGCAGCGGCGATACCGTGAGTGATGACCGCAGCTGGATGATGAGCAATTGCGGGTGCGTAAGCGACCGCTGGAGCTGCAGCGACGACCGGATGTGCCGCAACGAGAGGGCTCTTGTAGGAGACCTTGTAGGTATTGGCGTAGCTGGTTGCCACGGGTACGCTGTGCGCTACCGGTGCCACAGCGAGCGCGGGTCCAGTCGCGACTAGTGGCGCTGCATGGAGTGTCGCCGGTGCAGCCAGGAATCCTGGCTTCGGTGCAGCTGCGGCGCAACCGATCAACGCGAGAAGGGCAACGTACTTGTACATTATGAATTTCTTCTTTCCTTATTTTCTTCCTCTTTCAACTTCGTCTGATACCAGATTCAACTCTGGAGTGCGAATGATGCTCAACCGTCTCTCGTACCCTCCTTTTATTCGGACGGGAGCCACGCGCACACCAATATCACCCGTGTACGACCAGCCGGGTGAAGCAACAACGGGAATAAAGAAGAAATGTGTTGGGATCCCTCAAGACGCCAGGGAAGGGGAAAACGTAGTCGTGGAGAGTGGGGCAATTGCGGACGACGAGAGTTACCTCTAAATGAAAACCTAAACTACTTGTACTTTTCGGTTTTTTTATTATTATTATTGTTATTATTATTATTATTATAGTTTGACTATTTTTTAAAACAATTTATAAACAGATTAAAATTAACACTATTTTACGAAACAAATATTATCTTAATACTACGAATTCTTCATTAATTGACTTAATTGATGCTTGACTCAGTTGAATTAACTTAACTTGGTTACATTTTTTTATTATTTATTAGCATTTATAAAATATTTTGAGAAAATAGAACCTTGAAGGGTACCTTGAAGGGAAAATACGGATTTTTTGTTATTTAGTCCTCGTATTAAAGATTCGTTAGAATTTTTTCGGCTATATTTTGACTATTTTTGAATTCTTTTTTTTTTTTAATATATTTATTACTTATGGGAATTAAACTTTTCATAGAATATTAGGTAAATTTTAGAGGTTACAAAGGTATTTTCGTTTTTGTTTGTTTGCTGTCAACTTTAAAGGAATTTTTTTTTTTTAATTTGCGAATTTTAGCGAAAAGATTTGATTTTCCCAGATAAAAATGTGTTCGAAAAGGGGTAACCAACTATTAATAACGGGCGTTTGAAAAAAGAAATAAACAGTGATTGTCAACTAGTTGCCGAAAGATTTAAGTCAATACGGTGGCAATGAAATATTTTCTTTTTTTATCAACTTAATCATACATATATATTTATAGACAATTTATATTTTTTTTAATTGTCTGCCTATTGTTTTCTCAAGATTTGCTTAATACTCGACAAAAAATGTTATTTATATAAATAATTAATATTTTCTGATAAAAAAAGAAAATAAAAAAATCGTAAATTTTGTTGTCTTAAAAATCAGAGAATTTTTTAAACATTTCGAGAACCTCTCAGCATTTCGAAACCATAACAAGGTATAATAATGTTGCCAGTTTGAAAACTCATCTTCTATTATTTTATTTCACTTACAGCTAATTTGTTTCAAGCTTTTTTATTTATTTTTTGTTTATTATTTGCCAGATATTCGAAATCATTATTGCTCTATCGTCAATTGAAATTAAGGATGATTGGTATTTTAGGAAGAGTGTTATCTGTAATAATTTAGCATCCGTGTTTACCCCCCCCCCCCCCTCCTCTACATTTAAAACATCGTGAAAATTCGTTGTACGATCAGGTCACTGTATTGGCTCGTCTATATGCACACGTGTGTGACTCTCTTCTCATATATGTATAAAGAGGCATGTGAAACGCCCGCCTAGCAACGTCAGGACGAAGGCACTTCCTGCAAAGCTCCTGGTTTCTGGCATGTATGTATCCATAATGGTAACAGAGAGCACCTGACGCTCTCCTCCTTCTACCTATAATTGCGAGGACGTCGGGTTCTAGAACGGCAATTTTTTTTAAATTCAATCCTCCTGTATGGGAACTTTCATACGTTTGTACTAAAATAGGGGCGGTATACGTGAGAAACGGAAGGTCGTTTAATATTTCCATTCATTGTCATTAACTGTCATTTAATTTATAATATTTAACGTCATTTTTATTTTTGCCCGAAACTAAGAAGATTGTCCGCTGCGTGTATAGTTTTATTACGCTTTGAAGATTTTACTGAAACTTAATTATGTATTTGTTTTTTTTAATTAGTTAGTTTTTAATGAAGACGCGAAATTGTCGATCATCCTGCATACTTATTATATATATATATATATATATTAATTATACATATATATTTATGTAGAATTAATATTTTTTGAATTTGTATGCATTTTTGTTTACATAAATATTTATAAATATTTATAAATATATATGTGTATGTATATATATATTTAATTTTTATTTTAAATAGAAATATTGTTTAATTGAGTGTAAAAATAGAATTTTTGTTCTCTCTACGTAAATATTATATAGATATATGGGTGTCCGGATATTCAAGGTATTCCTTGAAAGGGGTCACTCTAGAGGCCATTTGAACTTGAGGCCAGTTGATTGAACTTTATCAACTCGTAGTAAAAAATCGAATTTTTACTGAGTTATAATAGTTATATAACTTTTCAGGAATTTTCCAGCCTGTCACCAAAAATAAGCATTTTAAAAAATATTCTATTTAGAATATTCAATTGTTACTTTTCTGAAAGCTGACGAATTTCCACAAAATTCATTCTCGTAATCCATACAGTCTGAAAAATGAAATGTTTCAAATTGTTTAAATTCACATAGTTACTATCTAAGAGTCTAGGGAATTTTGAACATTCCTTGATGTGTACCTTTTTCGATAAAAACGCGAAATATAGAATTAATATTTTTTAAATTTGTATTTATTTTTGTTCTCATAAATATTTATAAATATAAATATATAAATAATATATATTTAATTTTTATTTCAAATAGAAATATTGTTTAATTGAGTAAAAAAAATAATTTTTTTCTCTTTACATAAATATTATATGAATCGAATCAGGTGAACAGTACGAAGCTGAAAAGAATGTTTGTTTGGGTTGGGTTTATCAATTTATTCGGGTCCTGTAAATAACCGAGACGATGAATGAAAATTTTATATAAAAGTGTATTTTTTTTTTATATCGATTGATTTTCTACGACCTCGTGCATTTAAAAATCCAGAGGTGGCAGGACGTAAAGGTGTTTTTCTTCTAGTTTTTTTTTTTTTTTTATCAATAATCCCTTCGTTCGAGGCAAACATTGTATATATTCGTGTACACCTTTTTGCCAGCGTTCCAGGCGAACGAGACAAGTGTCCTCCCTCTTCGTTTTCATACCCTCGTTATGTGCACTATATACGTACTTATTGCCTTTTTTTTTCATTTAGGCTACCTCCGTACTCTTGTTCGTTCGGTCGTGCACTGCCAAGGTTTTTTCCCATATGTGTATACGTATCACACGAATGCACGTACATGTGGGTTTTGGTGTATGGATGATTATGATACTGTACACGCCTGTTTCTAAAGCCTTCACCTCTTTCGATTTCAGGGCCCGCCTGATTTTTCTTCTTTTGCCTTTTTTTTTTTTGTTATATCGCCAGTCGATTCCTACCCCTTTCCTTTTGATACTACGCTCGAACGCAAATGTTAAATTCGACAAGTACACGGTGAGTGCCCTGGCACTTAAAACCGACAGCAAAGGCACGAGACGAAATTAAAATTTAGATAACGCTGTAAATTATCTGACAGCAAACTGTATAACACGTTATAACGTTTCATACAATTATGCGTTGAAAACTTTTTACGTAGCGAATAGTTGAAATTTCGAAATCTTAAATCACAGTTTACCTTTATTTCAGTTAAGGTTTGGTACGTTTATTTGATATTTACTTAACGGGTAACACCATTCTAGGTTTTTGAACGTATTGCTTAAATTATTTAATTGCGCAAGCAGTGGTTTCATTTCGTATGTGAAAATTATTTTTAAAAAATAATTTTCACATTTTCACAAGAGATACAGGACGGATAGCTGATTAAAGATAATTGACAAGAGCGAGCATTTAGTAAGTACTCGTAAAATCTCAAACTCGTTTTTCTCGAAATTTCTTTTTTTAATCTTAGAGAATTATTATATTTTTAAAATTCAATTAAATAATTGAATTTCTGAATTGAATAATTCAATTAATAATAATAATTATCATGCTTTTAAATAAGAAATTTTTTTCATTAAAAAAAAGAACAAAATAATTCAATTTTAGCGAATTATTATTTTAAATTTAAAAAAATAATAATTCACTAAGATTGAAAAAAGAGGTTTCGAGAAAACCGCTGGAAGTATAAACTTCCAGAAAAGATCAGTAAACTTTGGCCTTCTGTTCAGCCACTAGAGTGGTGTTACCCCTTAAAAGCGCCATTAATTATTGACTTGTGTATTATCGTACGTGTCATTTCGTTTTTTCAGCTCTTTTTTTCAGCGCAAATTATACTCAACGCCTCCAGATATTATGAGTGTTAAATTATATGAGGGCATTGCCCAGGTCTTCCTCGAGGCGTTTGCGATTTAGTACATAAAATACATACCCTGCTTAATCACATACACGAATAAACAAGCTTCTACATTTTACTTACAAAATTGCAATTCGCGTAATGTACAAAAACATTTGACAATACTACTTCTTCTTGGTTATTTCTCGGAATAAATAATTATTCATCAATTCAACCCTAGTATGCAAATATCCATAGAAATCGGGACGTGCTGTTAAAATTCAATCCAAATAATTTTCTGTTTCGATTCGCATAAAATTATCGTAAATATTAGAAGACCTATGTAGTTTTAAATACAATAGAAATTTTATAATAAAATATATATATAATTATTATTTAATTTAATATAATAATAATGATAATATTATTATTATGATAATAATTTTAATTTAATTATATTATTTAACATATGTAATATATTTAAAATCTATTAATTAATAATTTTGTAAAGTGTAGGTTTTATTATTATTAATAATTATTTCAATGACAGTCATTTTATTTATTATCATTTTTTAATTTGGAAATTGTAGAATTATTTTTATTTCAATTGTTATTAGTTTAAAAATTAATTTTTAAAAAATTTGTGAATAATCGAAATAATCTTGATATCTATAAAGAAAAAATCGTTTGTTCATAGTTTGTTCATCGTTTGTTCGTTTGTTCGAAAATCGTTTGTACAATAATTAATCGCGAATATTCCTCGATCTTTTCGTCGAAATACTATAATTGTCTTGCACAGCGTGTCCATGCATAACCATACCGTGTTACACCAAAACAGACGTGGTCATGCATATTGAATTTCCAAGTAACTAAAATCTAGAAATAGATGATAGCCTGTTATAGAACTGTTATTCAATTAATACGTACATACTGTCTAAATATATATCTATATCGAAAGATAAAAAACCATTCGAGCAGAAGGACTGTCCTCGTAGTACTCAATTGTCTCCGTATTCAATATTATTCGCGTTAAAAAGTCTCCAAAACTTCTTTTTCCTAAATCTAACCTTTATAATACGAAGGTCATTTCAAGGTTACTCTTTTCATTAAACTCAGAGATTCGTTCGAAGATAAGTTAAAGATGATCCCTGTTACAGCCAGTTGCGCTGATACTCGCAACGTATAACAATAGCAATCGTAACTAACCACCGCCTGGAAATAGATGAGGGCCCGTTATGAAATCATAATGCGATTAGTACGAACATCATTCGCGTATATACGTATATAATAAAAGCTTATTGGAAATACATTTGACTTCGAGTATCCTACCCACATTCGCCATTAGTGCCAACATTCAATTGACGGTTCTTCTATAATCTTCAGTCATAGCGAAAACATTACTTCAACACGGTTGGTATGAATCTGTTTGAAATTTGTACTGTAACTTGATAATCAACTCTAACAACTTTATAACAGTACTCGGATTCATTTTTATTTTCTTATTCGATTCATTTTAATTTTCTTATTTTTTTAAACAAGAAAATCGTTGTAAATTTTCGACTCGAATTTTCGATTATTTGTTAACATTTGTATTTTTTTGAATAAAAAAATCGTTGTAAATTTTCGATTTGAATGAACGATTATTTGTTAATTTTCTTATTTTTTTTAAACAAAAAAATCTTTGTAAATTTTCGATTTGAATGAACGATTATTTGTTAATTTTCTTATTTTTTTTAAACAAAAAAATCTTTGTAAATTTTCGAATCGAATTTTCGATTATTTGTTAATATTTGTATTTTTTTAAATAAAAAAATCGTTGTAAATTCTCGATTCAAATGATCGATTATTTGTTAATTTTCTTATTTTTTGCAAACAAACAAAATCGTTGTAAATTTTCGATTATTTATTAATTTTCTTATTTTTTATACAAAAAACTCACGACGTACTTCTATGACATACAGATTGAATTTTGTTTGTTTGATGTATTCGCTACTAGAGATATTTTTATACAACGTTTAATTTGGATATTAGAGCTCTCGCCGCCTTTTTCTACAGCGACAAAAATAACAAAAATTCTATACTTTTAAATTCACACTGTCAAAAAACAAAATTTCTCGAAGAATTTCCATTCCCTCTATCATACTCCCAAAAATTTGTTAATTTTTGAGTTTGTTTGGGTATCGTCGGTTTTTTTCGATCGCGAGATGCTTCGATTCCTTAACGATATATTAAGTAAAATAACAAAAATTCCATACTTAAATTCACACTATCAAAAAAAAAAAAATCTCTTAAAGAATTTCCATTCCCTCTATCATACTCCCAAAAATTTGTTAATTTTTGAGTTTGTTTGGATTTCCTCGGTTTTTTTCGACCGCGAGATGCTCCAATTCCTGAAGGATATATTAAGTGTCATTCTGAAAGCAAACTCGATAAGTAAGCTTAAACATGCATAAAGCGTTTGAAGTATTACACACGCGTACATTCAAATACGTATGTGCAGGCTAATTGCATTATAATTATATAATACAGCACTCATCTATTTCGACATGGTAATCACTCGTGAGCCGAACAGTCGCCCTCGCCTTGTCCAAGCGTTATGCGAGCACCGAGAGAATCCCAAAGCAAAATGCTTGGGTGTGCATATCGCGTTCACGTAATCAGAGAACTCTCGCCGGACTGGTAATGTAGGCCATCGAATCATTGTGCGTATGGCGATGGCAAAGGTGGAGTACGATGAAGACAGAGCTCATATATATATATATGTTCAATCGTGCACTTACGTTGTCACGAAATGGCTCAATTCACGAAAGTACAGAAATAAAACATTTATAAAAGCCACCACTTGTAATAACCGTTCTAGATCACGTTCCGCCCATAAAGAAAATTGTACGCGTGAACATTCATTCTTTTCACCGAAAACAATAATTCGCATTGCCAAAACATGAGACCGGTACCAAAAAAAATTAACATAAATTTTTTAATTTATTCATTAATTAAAATTCCGGAAAAAAAACCCGATGAATTTTTAGAAACCCGAAAAAATTGATGCAAGCAACAATCTCCAAATACGATCAATGATTTTATATATGAATTTTAGTGTCTACGAGAGTCTACGTGAGTTGGTTACTCAATTGCGATGATTGAACGGAGTTAAAGATTTGGCGGACGAAACGTGATCACACTCCGGCAGGCAACGTCCTTGGCCATGTCAAAGAATCTATCGGAGCTTAGCATTCTAATAGAACGAAACGATGACTATAATGATAATAAATCGAGAATGAAGCTGTAACCATCGTACGCAACCGCAAGTATTGTCAGAGGGGCGATGCAAGCGCGTTTAAAGGAGGGATAAAGAGAAAGAGAGAGGGGAAGGTAGAGAGAAAAAGAGAGAGAGAGAAAGAATGAAAGAGACAGCACTTTTGGAGTGTACGCCCACCTTTCTACGATGATATTGAACATTGCCAAGCCCCAAGACCGTTTCTTCCGCCTCTAGATTGAATCGGATCTCTGGGTAACACCGGGACGAACGGTGCCTGGATTCCTGCAGAGAAGGGATAGCGAAAAAAAAAAGAAAAAGAACGATAATAACGACAGTGGGTTCGTGAACGTGTACTGGAGAATGGTATAAATATGGTTGAATCGCCGATTCAAAGTATCAGTCGATTAGCACCAGTCTCAAAACACTGTTGTATCAGACAACTCACATTTTCTTTTAAAGAAAAAGACGAAAACTTAAAAAAACCGACATTATGTACAAGCTAGTACTCTTCGCATTGGTTGGTTGCGCCATGGCTGCACCTGCACCGAAACCTGGCTTATTAGCCGCTGCTCCGCTCGTAGCTGCTGCTCCTGTTGCCGTTGCTCATAGCGTACCAGTTGCAACCAGCTACGCCAATACCTACAAAGTCTCGTACAAGAGCCCTGCATTGGTTGCTGCTGCGCCAGCTTCGGTTGCCTACGCTGCAGCTCCGGTTGCCTACACCGCCCATGCAGCTCCAGTTGCTTATGCTGCGCACGCAGCTCCAGTCGCTTACGCTGCGCACGCAGCTCCACTCGCCTATGCTGCGCACGCAGCTCCAGTCGCCTATGCTGCGCATGCAGCTCCAGTTGCTTATGTCCACTAAGGGATTTACGACGACGACCACCGATTCATCTGTTTCTTCAACACACTTTTTGTACTCCGTTAAATGATACTCTTGTGAAATATAACATGAAAATTCAACCGAAATAATCATGCTTCTGTTCATTTATTTTAATCGTATTTTAATCGTATTTTAATCGAACACCGTCGTGATTTTTGGATAACAAAAACGAGACGGCAAGAGCCTCGAACTTCTAGGCTATCAACTTGTTGTTTGGGTTTTTATTTCTATTTTATATTGTTGTTCGAACGCTCTATCCAATGGAAAAACGATTTGGTATTTTGAGTTGCCAATGTACGGAAGTTGCGAAAAAAAACGTTAGAAATGGGACACCCAATCCGAGGGTTCTCGAAGAAGGAAATTGGTTAGCGTTCTTATCGTATTGGCATTTTTTTTGTTCATAAATATTATCGTTTCTTTGATATTCCTGATCGTTGATAAATTGTCAATTCGATTACATTTGTTAATTTGATTATTTTGTTGATTTTACATTTTTCATAACTTCATTATATTTTTGTTCGGGTTTGCACAAAATTTTTGTAAACAAGTAACATGCATATTTAGGAAACTTTATTAAATACCGAAAATACCTGTAGCATTTTATTTTTTCAAAGCATAATTTGAAAAAGACGTTGTATACCAATACTTTTTTTTACCTTTTTTCTATATAAAAATGTCAATAAGCCTAAACGAGAATATTTGTGATCTTGATCGACCGCAAGAACAATATTTAATTTTTTGAGACTCTTGTCGTAAGTTGACAAATTTTTAGAATCAGGGTGTTGTTTTATTGTTGTTCGACATTTCGTTCGATATGATTGTACTCCAGACTTCTGCGAGTTGATTTCAGATTGAGTAATTAAATATTCAAATTTGTTAATCTATTATTTACCAACAAAATTTTACCAAACTTGCGGTTGAAGCCTACAGCAGCGTTTTTGGTATTAAATTGGTTTCGATCTTGAATTTCTTTGGGCATACGACGCGAATGAATAATGCGATTCCTTACCACGTAACAAGATACCGATTAATTTACGAAATTGCTCCATCGAAACGTGAGCCTTGGAAACACGACGAATGCGTTGCGTTTGTCAATTTGTAATCCGCTTCGGTGATTATTTCTTGGTGTTACAACCAACAATGGTCGGTACTGCTCATAGCGTACTTCATCATTTTGGATGTTTCAGGTATTGCGAAACCCCGAAAGATACCATGGAGAATTGGGTCTCAGTGCTCATTCTCTTTTTACTTTTTTTCTGATCCTTAATCTCCCTCGACTTCAGAAACACCGAGTCTTCGGACGAAGCTCTTGAGCAGTATGCAAGGTACCGACGGTATAACGACGATAAAATGTGTAAATCCTGGGAAATACATTATTCTGGATAAATAAGGAGAGTACCACCGTAACCGTTTAACGACATCCAAGGTGAACCACTTTTGAAGAAATATCCACCATTGACGACCTATCCGCATATCTGTATCACATAAATTCGATATATTGTTTCGAAGCGATAAGTTCAAAAGGAAATCAGTATTACTTAAGGGTATGACGAACACGGGTCCGTCCGCTTCGAAATTTTGAATCCACTATTCTCTCAAACGGCTGAACGAATCGGTACGAAATTTGTTGTATGTATTCAGGACGATGGCACCGAGGGCCTCCTACTCGCCATTTTGGATAAAAATGTTTAATCCTTGAGAAATCGCGATGAGAAGCCGAGAACACGCCTCCGTCCGCTTCGAAATTTTGAAACCACTATTCTCTAAAACGGCTGAACGAATCGGTACGAAATTTGTTGTATGTATTCAGGACGATGGCACCGAAGGCCCCCCGGTCGCCATTTTGGACTAAAACGTTTCATTCTCGAGAAATCGTGGTTTTAAACGTTTCGACTATCTTTCTCGCACTCGTGTGTCACGTGGTTATCTGCGTCATGCCCTTAAGAGGACATTCTACATATCAAGGATTTACACAAAAATACGAAAAATATAATATAACTTGAAATCTTTGCGAAAAAGCATGGTGTTAACGCGCTTAATTCGTGTCTTCTAAATAATAAGAATTTGTTAATGGACACGTGTGTTACGGGTAATGTGTATTGTCCAGCGCCATTCTATAAAGTACATAGGCATTGTATTATAAATCGATTAGGAGTGACTCAATAAATATAATGCCATTAATTTGCTTATGGTTGTTTAGTGTTTGTCCCGTCTTCGTTTGTTTAGGTTTCTTCGCGTTCGTTGGATTGTATTTGATTTCGTTTGTTTGGAATTCTTCTGTTTCGTTGGGTCTGTGTTTATTCGTTTTAGTTCGTTTTGGAAAGTATGGGTTTGTTTGGGTTCGTTTGGGTTTATTCGGGTTTGTTCATTAGGGTTGTTTGTTTTGCGTTTATTTGGGTATGCCATGCGGTCTAAGCAGTTTTCGCGGCTGTCCTTTTAACAAAGGGCTCAGGATAACCATGAAAGTGATATCATTAAGTACATTACCCAGTCATTCTCTCATTGCCCGTATTATACATTAAGATGGTAAAATATTCATAATTTCCTTATGCAAATAACACATTGCTGACATAACTTTTTCGAATAACGAACGTATACTATTGTGCCGCAGGCAAACGTCACTTTCAGTCCACTAGCCTTTAGGTTGCCTCGAGACATACATTTTTACAAGCATTCATTTCTGTCTCGTCTATTTCGATTTTTCTTGTAGGTATGTCAGTTTAAATTCAAACACATCCGTTACCATAAGAAATTAATCTAACGTTCAGACATCTAAGAATGACGACAGAACGAAATAGTCAATTTCTGTGAAAGAAAACACGATGTGAGTCTTGTCTCATTTGAATAGTTTTTTTGATCTTCACTGATGTTGCATCATTTGGATTACGGTGCTTTTGAGAGGTTATGAATGTCTACGTGTCGTTAAATTCAATTATACACTAGCATTTTCCTGATTGTTTTTCTTAACAGTTCTGTCTTCGGATCTGGTATCATTTTTTAAACTCTTCGATGTCCATTAATTTCTTAAAAAGAGTCGTTATTCGTAAAAAAAAAGCGTTGTCATCCAATACTTCGATTTTTAATGAAATTCCATGCATCATATATAAATACAACTAAAAATCTTTTTTTTAGGGACATATGGGATGAAAAAAAACCCTACGTGAGAATTTATCAAAACAGCACGAATAAGACAACGAAAATTTGTTCGTACTCCTTTATTTACTGGATTGCACATATCTTGATGGTAGCGAATGGTCAATTTACAAAACAAATGAAAAACACGAGCATTGTCGGTTTTACAAATCTAATGAACAAGTACAGCGGGTGCAGCGACGATGCCAGTCTTGATGATCGGAGCTACTTTGTAGTGATTGGCGTAACCGGCGACATGGACCGAAGCTGGAGCAGCATGGACGAGTGGAGCATGGGCCACAGCGATTGGCGCTGGTGCTACGACAGCCGCTGTTTTAACGACGGTCGGTAGCGGATGCGCAACGACCTGATGAGTCGTTTTGATGATCGGTTGAGGCGCGATGAGGGGTGCAGCAGCAATTACTGGATGAGCAGCCGTCACGACTGGAACCGCCTTCACCACTGGTACTTCCTTCACGACGGGACCCGATTTAACCACGGAAGATCTGTAAGTGTTCGAGTAACTCGTTGCCACGTGAACCGGATGTGCAACCGCCACTGCAGGTGCGGATGCAACTATTGGTACTACTAGACCTCCCGGCGCACCGGAAACTGAAGCTACGAGAGCGACTACGCAAAGTACGATCAACTTGTACATTTTTGTTTCAATTAGTTAACAAGTTTATGGTGTTTGATTGATTTTGTTGATATATTGGACACCTGGTCAAGACGAGTGCGCAAAATGGAGTGATGTTCTTTAGCGAATTACCGAAGGTTTATATATCCCCGAGGTGACCCTTGAATGGGGATTCTTGAGCCTTATTTATTATGCACACTTTTGGCGTTTACCTTGTACAGGTGCATGGGTGTGTATATATATATATATATTTATATGTGTATGTATACCTGTGTCTGTGTGGCTGTCACCAATCTTTGCGTTTGAACCTCGAGGTTGAGTAGCCCCTTTGCCTGAAGGCTCGAAATTTCAAGGCACCGAAACATTTATTTTACCCCCCTTTCACAATCTTCCAACGTTCCACGACCTAAAAGTACGCTCCGTCGCACAAGCAGAAAAAAAAGAGTTCATCCCGACGACTGGCCTCTGGAGCCCCTTTTTTGATTCTTATTCACAGAAACCTCTTGGATCCCGTCAGTTTTGAAGTTTTAAAATGGCTAGAGCTATTTTTTTTTAATTTTATTGTTATTGTCAATAACTGAAGAAAAATGTAATTCTTGTAAATTTGATAAATGTTAGTGCTTATTAGAATGATAATATCTGCGTTACTTAAAGAAATTAATTAAATAATGTAGTAGTTATGCACATATGAATTTAGCACGGTCGTTTATCGGTATTGGATGATCAAGATTTAGAATCAAGTAGGCTAGTTTTCAAATAAATAAACCGAGTTGTTGCGTTTGGCAAGCAATTTATATTATGATTTAAATTATAAGCCATGCACTGCAGGACAGAATTGCCAAAAATAAAAAACAGTTATAATCTGCCAAGGAACGCAGGAGAATTTTTCCGGAAAGGTCAAAGCAAATTTATCGATTTTGAAAAATTGACAGTTTACGAAATTTGAAAATTGCTCGAATTATCTTGAAAAAAATCAGGTGTGTTGTTTGGAAAATTCTAAGACATTTTTGTTCCTGGTCAATTCTCAGTTGAACTTATACATTCCGAGATATACAATCCTATAAGTCATGCATCTTTTCTTTAACTTAATTATTTTATCGGAATATATAAGCTTAAATGAAAATTCACCAAGAACAAAAATGTCCTAGAATTTACCAATCAACGCGTCTGAATTTTTTCAAAATAATTCAAGTCATCTTTTTAATTTCTTAAACCGTCAATTTTTAATAATAAAAAAATTTGCTTTGACCTTTTCGGAAAAATTCTCCTCCATTCCTTGGCTCATTATAACCATTTTTTGTTTCTGGCGATTCTATCCTGGAGTGCATGGTGTTCGAGTAAAAAATTCATTTTTCCAAAAAAAAATTTGTAGTTCAGACGCCATATTGCAACCGCTTATTCATCAAATTGACTTCTCCACCTGATTTGCATCAATTGTAAGCTTCGAGGGCACAATTTATGTAGGATGTAGGTATGCACAAAAGTGGTAATACTTCCAAAAGCCGATTTGAAAAAAAATCGAAAAATATGTCTCTCTTTTTTGTAATTTGTAGTTTTTAATGGTTAAATGTTTCTTGAAAGACTTTTAACCATCACCATTCGAAAGAGCACCCTTGAAAACATAGGGGAGGGTGGTTCCTGAATTTTTTACGGCCGAATTCATCATGCAGCGATGGCTCAAACTTGAGTGTCGAACATCCGTCCTATGGGAGTTAATAGGCTACTGAAATATTTATTTCAATTATGCCCTAATCTACGGTCTTTATAAAACTCGATTTATACTGAGTTTTAACGTTATTATTAATATTAATAAGATGATCCTAACACATAAGATAAATTTACAATTGAGCATTTTTTTCGATGAATTAAACTACAATAATATTCGAACTTTAAAATAACCTTCTTAATTGTGAATATAATATTTAATTACCTATTTATAAAACCAAACTTGTATAATACGACCCAGGCTTATAAATCCACATATTTCCCTATTTTTGACTAATGTTTTTCCCGACCGTCCATCAAGTAATACCTGAATGATCGAAATAATAAAATCTCACGATATATGATAAAACCAAATTTATTACTACGACCCAATCAACATCTAATGTACCTAATATTTGTACTCTAATAAACAACATAATCAACATTTCCTATAATTCCGAAATTATATCTTTCTTACTTCTCAAATTCGATCGATCAAATATTTTTAAAATTATTTTATCAATTGTCTCCTTAATTGCCTTATTTTTTTGACGAACATTATTTTTAACTCCTGCAATTTCAAGGCGATGTGAATCGGAGTATTAATACGATACGAGCAAATTAGCAGACACGTTAAGGTGTATATCGTAACCTTGGTTATTAGCGCAGCCTTCGGTAGACGAGTGAAAAGTCACGTAAACAAGGAGGCAACTTGAGATGGAGTTTCCCCGTACCTATTTCGTACACCTTCGAATAAAGTGAAATACTTGCTTTATGCAATCATTCCGCCATGAATAAAAAAGTTTTTTTTAATTATTACGTGTTTTTAAATATTTTTTCTTTTTTTTGTATTAAACCGTTAAATAACTTGGAATGAATTTCTTTTCTCGTCGTATCGTAACCCAAACGGTTTAACGTGGGATCGTTATTCTTTATTTATAAATACTGGGTCACGGTATAATAATTAATAATATTTAGAAGTTCCATGCACCGTGTTCTTTTTATATCATCGTATATTCAGGTGTACTCGATTATTTTGGGTATTTTAATTCTCATATAAATTATCGAAAATCGATACAACCGGTAGTTTATAGCAGAAGGAATGTCGCTGTGGTCACCAAATCGATTAATCCTCGATCGACGACGTCAAAACTGTCTCAAGAGTACCCGTCCATTTAGCCACCTCTTTAAGAGTTTTTAATGAATTTCTTACGCTTTTGAACATCACGTGTGGGCTGGGCTCCCTCGTACTCGTTCCACTTTCGTTGCGCCATTCACTACTTCGGCGTGCATTATACTTACCGCAAATTGCACAATTCACACACGAAAATCGATGTACCGGTTGCATTTTTTTTTTTCAATACGTTCGCAGAACAGATTTATGAAATTAAGGTGATCGGTAAGGTCGTAACATATTTTCTATAGGTACACGTATTTTTAATGTTAAAAAGATCATTAGTAACATTTATGAATAAATTCAACTTAAATATATACATAAATGCTGAGTGATTTTCTTTTATTACTCTTACATGTAATTTTACTAATAAACAATCACCAATAACATTTACTTAATATATAGGTATATTTAATAACATTCTTAACTTCATTACGCAAGTTAAACAAGCCCAAACAAATAGTAGTTGTGATTACTTCATTATTAAAAATACGTTTGCCTATAGAAAATACGATACGATTTCTCTCCTTAATTTATTATTTTAAAAATATTTGGTGAAACTATGGAATCAGAGCTCCAACTCAAAATCGGCGCACAATTCTTTTTGAGTTATTATTATTGATCAAAAACTATGTGGCATGTTGAATAAAGGTGGGAGAAGTCCTAATCTAGAAAAAAACGTTGAAAAGTGTCATTACGCTGGAGAGTAAAAAATAAATACGTAACATGATTTTTCATTATGAAATTTTTTTTAAAATCTTGCCATCCAAACCGAAAAAAAAAACAAACCCAAACAAATTCCTCAGCCGGAACATAAATGTGAACTGTCCGCGAATACGCTATTATTAATATTAATAATATTCAAATTAGTAATTAGCAATAGTAATATTGAAAATCCTTTAACGTGTAGATTTTATGGGAAATTTCGACCTCCCCGCCATAATATTATATAGGACATAATTTTTTAATGACAAAAAAAATTAGAAAAAGTTTGTAGCGGTTTTGAGGCCGAGTCGTGATTATATACTTTTACCAAATATTTAATTGTTTATTTATATTTAACTGGTGAAAAACTTATTCGTTCGTAAACCCTGAAAAATAATAATCAATGCGGAGTTGAATAAAAATTCATTGCTCCATCTTTTTCAACGTCATAAAATTTAATTGAAAAGTGATACATCGTAAGTGGTATCAGACTACTTTATCTATAACTGGGGAATTTGTTCCAAGAGTGAATTTAAGAATTATCCAGCAAATTCATTATTCGACGTAATCGAACCGTCGATGAAACGTCTACTGTACAGCCACATCGTAACGTTAATAAATATTATGGAGAAAAGCGAGAATGATCGATTACGCGGAGCAAAATATGTCTCTCTCTCTCTCTCTCTTTTTCACTCTGGGCAATTGAACCATCGGGAGGTGGCCTCTCGCTGGTAACTGCATAATAATAATAATTTAATATTTCTTCACGTAAAAACACGTTCAAATGTCGATGACACGAGATGTTACATCGTTCGATAAACCGAGGATAATACAAATGACTTTTTTTTTCCGGTAAGTAAAGAGGCACAGGTATCGTGAGTGAAAAAAGAGTGAGATGAACGAAGAGATTTATTTTCGAGATAAAGAATGATTGGAGAGCCTCGCCTCAGCCTTGATCCACTCAGCGAGTTCTTATGCATCTCGTGTGAGTTTCGATCTCGTCTGTAACTCTTTTTTTTACCAAGGGTCCTCTGACGTGCTCAGGACAGTGGCAGCCTGTCTCAATATGTATATATATGAACATGTATAAACGTGGATTTGAATATCGTGTGTATGTAGAAATCGTTACAATTTATAGAGTTTCAACTTTCTTCAAAAGTGGCGAGGGAGGGGGGAGGATTGGAAGTGGACAAGCAAAGCTATTTTATCCCAAGTTTCGTTCGTTCTGTCATATCCGTATCAACAAGACATACTTTAAGCACTCGATGGTCGAGCAAAAGTTGATACAGAACGTGGGAATTGCAGATTTAAAAGTTTAGATCATTTCGCACATATTTGGGCTTATAAATTCGTAATAATTTCATAATTTATAATCTCACAATAGCAATTAGCAATTATAATAACAGTAATAATAATAATAACGATTAGGTAATTTCATAATAGCAATTAGCAATAATAATTTCTAATGACGTAATAAATTTACATTTGCAACTGTAATTTCGTCACTTTCAGTAATAATTGAAATTATATTCGACGAAATTATATTCTTAGCATGTACTTGAATGAGGTTTTGCGATTGACTGCATAGCAGTTCCAACTGACCGACAAAAAGATTTCTTGACTTTTTTCTTCAATTAATACGCAAAAGATTTTTATCTTGTCGATAATCACTTAACAAGTCAATATATATTGAGATTTTCAATTATTGTTGATTAATTCAACGTAATCAATCTCTTGATCCTTAATCCTGATGATACAATATTTTCAGAATTTGCGGAATTAGTTCCATCCGTTTTGCAACCATTTACGTCTGCACGAGGAGTTTTCCCATAAGGTGTATAAGATTTTGGAAAAAATCTTATAAAGCAAATAATTCAATGATACTCGTTATGAATAAATACAATAAGAAATTCTAAAATAATTAACGTATTATTATTCTACAAAAAACTGTAATTTCTCAGATTTTAAAGAATTTTAACGATTTTGTAATTTATATTCGATAATATCTAAAGTGAAAATCTGAATTATTAGTCACGGGTTGTACTGATTGTGAACAGTCGAATTTTGATCTTTTTCTGATCTCGATTTATTATTATTAATTTCCATTACTGAAGTAATAACGATCTTTGTATTGAAAAAAAAACTGTTGTAAATTTATAAAATGTATAATTACGTAAAATATTAGAAGCGACCAGTTTTTTATATTTGCTTTTGCTTCGGTTATTACATAGTTAAAAATTACTTATTACATAGAGATTATTACGTAGTTGAAAATTTTAAAAATTTATTTATTTCACGTTAAAAAACGATTTTATTTTAGTAATTTCTTATAAAACAAGAAAAAAGTGAATGAAGAAGTATATTTTGGAGGACGTATTCGCAGAAATGTATATACGTGGAAAAAGGAAGTAAATTGACAAATCATTTATTTACGCCACTAAGTCGATTTAAATCTAGCGTGTCATTGTTTCGTATTATATGATACATATTGTAAATGTTGATACGGTTATATTTACATTTGCGTTGCATGTTTCATTTTCGTAACCTGGCGAAAGATTTGTTGGCGTTTTTGTCATCGTGTTTGTAAATTTAACGATCCACATAACTCCTAGGTCGAGATTCTTCTTTTGGGTTTAATTGGCAGTGACAAAACGATCAGGTTATGTACATAAATATTTTCCAGGGAGTATGAAATCAATAATATCCACTGTGACCATAACCGTGTCCATATCCGGAATATCCAAGTCCATGGTAACCCAAATCGTAGCCAAGACCGTGGCCATAACTGACCGAAGGTGTGTATCCGTAACCGTGGCCGTAACTCACATAGGGAGCCGAATATGAGACTGCAGGTGAGGCATAAGCGACTTTTGTTATGGCCGGTGCAACTGCTACCTTCGAGTATGCAGGAGCGGTATAAGCGACCTTCAAAAAAAAAAAAACACAATTTCACAGGATTAGATGTTTTCGTAGTAACATTGATTTTCCTGCAGCATGCAGAATGATTCATCAACAATTACTTCCGATTATGCATCTTTTAGAAACTCGATCTTGATAAATATTTTTATTTATCAAAAAAATATTTATCAATATTTTTATTTATCAAAAAAATATTTATCAATATTTTTATTTATCAATACTTTTATTTATCAAAAAAATATTTATCAATATTTTTATTTATCAACAAAATATTTATCAATATTTTTATTCATCAACAAAATATTTATCAATATTTTTATTTATCAACAAAATA
>JAPYZI010002816.1:0-21058 GCA_030523105.1 Ophioninae sp. A BG-2022a | reverse complement strand
GGGTGGGCATTTTATATGCTATTGAGGTTCATTTGGGGGGTTTGGAAAAGGTTTTTGCCTAACTTAGACAATGGCGTTGGATTCGTATCGATACCTCTTGTAGTTTTCCCGGAAAGTCCACCTGAAAAATCGCTAAAAAAAAACGCAAAGGGGTATGTATGGAAAAATTTGCAAAAATCGATGGTCCGAACTTCGAAATTCTGCCAAAAATCGAAAAATCATCGAATTTTAATGATTAAAGAAGCATTTTAAAGAGAAAATCATAACGAAGAGATTGGGCGCAAAGTGGAGTGCCAAATCCCAAAGGGAAAAAAGTTATCGATGATTTAGTGAAGAAACTTATTTTGCCCAAAATTCGAAAAAAAATTTGGATTTTTAATATTTTTTTTAATGGTCCATTATGATGTAATTTGATCCCCTGAACACGAATATATCATTAATTTTCCCCAAAACTCAGAATTCCGATGAAAAAATTGTAAAAAACTTCTAAAATCACGATTTTTTTGCAGTGTGCAGTGCTCTTCGACGAAAATTCGTTGATATTCGTAATCAGCTGAAAATGTTCTATTCAATAGACCTTTTTAATACTTTTAAAAGAGAAAAAAAATGTTCGACCACCCCGGTCACTTTTCCGGAATCTCAAAAATCACGAAATTTCAAAAGGTCGTAGGGTGAGCTTCTTGTACGCTACGGAGATTGAAAGGGTGCGCCTGGAAAAGGGTTTCGGCTTAAATGGCGTTGGATCAGTACCTCGATTCCATTGGTCCCGAAGAAGAAAAATGTAGCTGGCGCTTGAAGCAATAAATTCATCAGTCGTCACATTCCAACATATTTCCTCCCCGACTGGACAGCTGTTTTCCACAAGATCCACGCGTCCTCGAACGACTCGTGATTTTTTTCGAGCTATGGTAACGGTTATGCGAAAACGCGAATAAAATAAGAAACAACCAGGACGAGATATTCCTTATAGTCATAGAGGAGTTTTCTACGTTCGTGACCTTCGAAACTCCTCGGGTATGCGTCTTTTACTTGAGAAATCTCGCTCCCTCTCTATTTCCCTTTGCTTTTCCTCTCCCGAATTCTTATTTCTCTTCCCGCACGGTCGCTCTTTGCAATTTCAGCACATCTCGCCAGTTGGCTTCGGCATACCCGTACAATTCGTACGTTCGGTTTTCGTCTCTCCCCTCTGCCCCCCCCCCCCCTCTCGCTCTCTCTCTCTCTCTTTCGTTCGCTCGTTATTCCGTATTCCCGGCGTGGAGGAACCAGGGGCGTGTTGGGACGAGAGCAAACAAGTTCCACGAAGCCATTTCCCTAACTCTTGCCTCTCCGAGGAGCAATGCATCACCCACGTGAGCTCGAGTGGCGCCCCGCATCCTCCGGCTAGTAGCGAACGTGCACACCCCCGCGTACGTAACCATACGTGTATCCACGTGTCCTCACCCCTCTAAGGTGGTCCGTGCTACGTGAGACGGAAAGCTTGTGTACGGGTGAACGCCTGCTCCTAGCGAAAGAAAGAGGACCGTGCAAACTCAAGAATAAAAAAATAAAACGAGACGAGAACCACGAGGAAAGTGAGATAACGAAACGCGAAGATCTCCCTCGCGAGATCGGAAACCGAGAGTTCTCCATTATACAAACTGTCACCCAAAAATGAAACGAAATATTGGCTCCGTCCGTGATACGAACCAAACGTTCGTGTTTCTCTTTTTTTCGTGTTTTTTTTTTTCAAATCTCCGATGGGATCTGTGATAGGAGTTGTAATATTGCGATAAATCGTAAAATTTCTAAAAGAGCTCTATCGAATGAATATTAGACACTTTGTCGAACAGCGAAAAATCGTTGTTAAACAAAATATAAAAATTAAGAAAAAATATAAACTAAGAAAATATAAAAACGCTTGAAAGTTATTCCTCGTCCTAACGAATAACAGCATTGAGGGTCTTCCTGAAGACTTATGAAGGAAGGAGAGCTCATCGACAACATCGATGACGGAATTCGAATTATTTTTCGGCTGGCGATTGGCTCGGTTGAAAACTCGGACGAACGATTATCTTTGACGAAACTCCAAAAAGTATTGAGATTCGTTTGATTCGGACGATTGGGGGCTGATGCTCTGGCGTTCGAAGCATTTGTGGTTGAATAAAAAAGGATTTTAACGGCGAAACTGATTAATTGGGTAAAACTCGGTCGAGGACGTGGAAAGTGAGTTCGATCATTCTCCCCAAATGGCAGGGGGGGCGAGAAGGGTTGGGGGAAGTGAAAACGCCGGTTCGCATAATTGTGTATCAACATCGAAAACGTGTCCGGGCAAAGCTTGATAACGTGATGTATTTCATCATGTTTTCGACTAAGAGAAACGAGAGAACGAAAGCGAAAGATAAGGGGGAGGGGGAATTTTCGATTTCCAATATGACGGAGCAAGAAATATATTTTCCTATGGAGAGAGTGAGAAATAGAGCCTGATGAGAAACTGCGCGCATAGAACAGGATCATTGTGCACTCGATATACGTCGCTCATAAATTCGTTGAAAATTTCCAAAGTCAAGCGAAATCCTCTCGCCCTCGGCAGGCCTCATTTGCGTGGCTGGTAAACTCCCGCGTTTCCACACACCAAAAGAAATGATTAATGATTTTTCAAAATTTAGTACTCTGTCCGGAAAAAATGGGAAATGCTCTCTGCACTCTACGAGCTTGTTTGGTTGCGTTTACAAAATTGCGTTTGGGTTTGTTGGGGTTTAGTAGTTTGCCCTATTTTTTCCTATTTAAAAAAAAAAAGCTTTCGTTCGAAGGTATATAAATAACTCGTGGAAAGGGGATGTTGACGAGAATGTACGAAAACAGAACCGAAAAATCGTCGTGTATCAGCTCAGGGTGGATATACGCTCTCCCAGGTATCGGGGGCGCGCTTTTTCGACCTACCATCCCCCGTGACGATCTTTCTCTACCTCTCTCTCTCTCTCTCTCTTCTCGGCCATGCATTATGTATAATACATCACGTTATTGGTTCCCTCAGTGATTCTATCCCCTTGTACACGTTCTTGGTATATCTCGGAGCAGGGGTGCGAGCAGACAAGACACGAGAGGGATGGAGGATTTTTCTCTGCAGTCTCGTTTACGGGAAGCCACGTATAGCTCGCTGTATAAGGCGGATAAAAAAAAAGGCTCGTTCGACAGCCTAGCAAAACACAAGCAACGAGAACCGATAAATAAGAAGAACGTGGTCAGCATCCCGAGATCGCCTATTCCAGAAAGTATCGGAATGATGGAGAGTGAGAATACTCGCTTTTTTAAGTACATTCGGCATTTTCGTAAACTTTAATTGAATAACTCAAGCTCCATGAAAAATGAGAATGGACGGGCTAAAACGTTTGGAAAGATAGGGTTTTTATTGAAAAAAAAATCTCTTTTGAGGATTCCAAGATTGAAAGTTTACGGCGTCAGTGTTGATTAACGAAACCAAACAAAACTAAATATTAATATTTATTGATTTACATTAATAATGATATTGATGTTCATTAATTAATATTAATATTAATTGGTCAATTTTAATCGCGAGATCGGAATTTCTAAATCAATTAACAATCTCGAATAAATCGATCAATCTTAAAATAATAAAAATTCAATTATTGTGTAAAAATAAAATTGTACAAAAATTGAATATTTCCTGATCTTAACGTATGATAAGAGCTACCTTCTGATTATTCAAAGACTTTTGCAACTGCGAATTTAAAGTGCACTCGTATTGACGAAAACGTTACGTTTTTTTGGGTTTTGAAGCGGAACATTTTGTGGTTAATTTTCGAAGTTTGCGGATGAAGCCTGATGAGAAAATAAGATTGTACTTTTGAAAGAAAACGAACGAACGGAAATAGATCGGAGATCGAGACGAACAAAAATAAGAAAAATGTTGGATCGGTAGAAAGAGAAAGTTGCGAAGAGAAAGAGACGGAGGTAGATTTTTTCGCACGTGGAAGGGTCACATAACTCAAACGCGTTCCCTAAATCATGGTCTCCCTCCGCACCCTCGAGGAATACGAGGCGCGTTGTGGATGTTTCAATTTCCTTGAGGCGCAATCTGATTCCGTTGGTCCATTCATTGGAGCGGCCGGTTCTCCGTTTCGCTCGAGTGTAGGAAAATAAAGAAAAAAAATACGAGTAAAGCGCAGATAGCACAACCGAGGAGCCTTCGCGCCCGGAGACAAAAAAAAATGAGAAAGGAACGCGCCAAGTTAATTCCTGTCCGCTACGCGGATCATTCGATTCAAACGACAACGCGACACGAAAACCACCCCGAGTCACCCGCTTTTATCTTACTCCTGCAACCTTTCTTCGCATTATCGATATTATCAATTTTATTCAACTTATCAGCTCGTAACCTCCGAAGCAAAATTACTGAGAGTTTTGTCGTCCGACGGATCATCAAACGGGAATGGCCGGACCAATATTCGTTCAGAGGGCACATCGGGATGAACGATGCAAAAAACAATCGCTGATTTTTTAGAATTATTTTTGACAACCCAAACAAAATCAGTGATTTTTTTACCATGATTCTTGAGAACTTAAACCCAAACAAACGAAATCAGTGACTTTTGAGAATTACTTTTCAGAACCCGAGCTAACACGAATAAAATTTGTGTTAGCTCGTTTGTTTGAGTTTGTTCGATTTCACTCAAGTTTATTTCACTCGATAGAGTCTCGTTCCATTTCACAACCAAATTCGATGAAATTGTTTCACAGAAATCAAGTTAATTTCCAAAGGCTAAATTTGAACCGAAACAAACCCAAACAAAAACCCAATAAAGCCCGAATAAAATCAAGCAAACCCCGAACGCTAAATCCGAACCAAAAAAATCAACCAAATTTCCAAAGATTAAAAATCAGAATGACTTATTCGTGGCGTCCCGTCCTATCCCTGGACCGAGTGAGTTTCTGCAGCTGAAAAATGCAAGAAGAGCCTTCGGTCCACCGTTGTCTCCTGGAAAATATATCTCAACGCGCTGGTGTGCTCGGGCGAAAAAAAAACATATAATTCACGGGGTGGGAAAGCGTGCAAATATTTAAGGGCGATCGTTAGTAACGGGAGTGGACACTTTTAATCTGCGTTATTTATTTCAAGTAGGAAAAGAGCGAGAACGTGACAGAGGCAGGAAAAGAAAGAAAAAAAAAAAAAAAAGTACACTTCGTCCCGGTGCACGAAGGAAAGGGACGTAATTATGGAAGGTGCCAGGGAGTACCGGACAACTGGGAAAGGGAAGAGGTTGCCAGGGTGCGATTGGAAGAACGGGGGATGAGAAACTGTTGGAAAACTCTCCGGGAACTGCAAAAAAGTTCCTCGGCTACTGTATGAGCGTCGCGAGTTTCTCGAGGGCTCTGGATAAGGGTGAGAGCGAGAGAAAACCCTAGAAGAAGAGCCCTGCCTCCGCACTTCCCATTAGCGAGCCCTTGATTACTTTTTCTCATTCCGGTATCTAAATAAATAAAATATCGGACTCGCGCCTCTCTCGAATTCACCCGGAGGATCTTTCCACCGTTGCTTACTTGACTGACGAGGGAAAAAAAAGAAAAAAAAAAAAGAAGTATCCTGTCGCGAGCCACCGGATAAGACGTAATGAACAACGGAACAGAGACGAGATTATTTAATTACGTACTTGTTATCTTCGCACAATATTCTCATCGTCCTTGGCGGACGGGAGAACGAAAAACCGTCACGATTGGAAATAATCGCAAACTAAATCATTTATAAAGGTTTACTAATTAATAAAAAAAACTTGATTGCTAAAAAAAAGTTTACTAATTTACTAACAAGTTGATAAAATGTTACCAATTACTAAGTACTAAAATGAGGTGTAGGTACTAATTTGGTAAAATTTGATAATGGTTTACCTATTTACGAACTATTAAAAAAACGTTTACTAATTTTCAAATGAAATTTCAACGATAGAAACACTTTCACTCGCAGCAATACTCGCAGCTTCTATTTTCTAAATCCGTAGTTAATATCAAGAAAGGTTTTAAGCCATCTCCTTGTGTATCCACTTCGTCAGAACTCACAAAATCAAATATCAGTTATAAATATCGCTCGATAGATTTTTGGTATATATATATATATGTACATTTTTTATACAAATATAAATATATTTATACATACGAGTAGCACACACAAATATTAAAAAACGAACCCGATGTCCTTGAACATATTTTTTAATTCGTCCGTAGTAAAAAAAAATGCATTTCACTGAATCCTCCAGAAAAATATATGTATATACAAATTGGATGTTTTTGAACGATGAATTTTGAGTTAAATTTTTGAAACGTTCGTGTTATTCGAAGTAACGAGACGGAAATACTACGAAATATTCGTTGGCAACGTAGTAAAAGTACGGGTGGAGAGTTTCGGTGTTTCAGACCCCCGTTCACGGAAGACCCTCCACCCGCTTCAAGCCCATTATCGCACTTGGCCAGAGAGACGACAAAAATAAGGTCTGGAGCTTCTCTGCGTTCCTTTTTCTTTTCTTCTTTTATTTTGTTCTTTTTCCTTTCGCTCTCGTTCGTTCTCTCTCGTTTCCACCCTCATTCGTGCTCGTTTCTATTTCGTCGGGGCTGTTCTCATTCCTATTCGAACGAGGAGGGATAAAAGGAGAAAGAGAGAATGGCCAGGGCGATCGGTGTAGACTCTTAAACACCCCGATTAGCCGGCTGTCACGAGCAGTCCACCCTCGCACCGCCTCATTCTTTTCTTTAATTCCTTTTTTTTCCTCCCCTTTTTTCCGAACTCCAGAAACCAACCCCCGACCCTTATGGAGGTACCGTACACCCCTATCGTCACTCCCTCCTCGTTTTCTTTCTCTCCTCCTATCGTCTCTCGCGATTTTTTTTTTTGTCCTCTTACAGGGTTCCGAGAGGTAATTAGGGTGGCATCCTTGCAGCCCCAGACGCGGAAAGCAACACCATCCACCAGCCAAGACCACCGTTCCTCGACCCTTTGTCACCCCGTCCTCTCGCGTTTTAACTAGATTTAGGAGCCCCCGTACAACCGCCTCCTCCCTCCGGTGAATTTTCATAAAGTGCGGAAAATTATCAACCCCTGAACAACGGGGTCTACGCACTCGAACGAATCCAGGCGTTACTCCCTTTCGAGCATTTTATTTATCGATAAATATATTTATCATTATCGGCGGATAATGTATAATAATTTATTATATTATATATGGATAATATATACATTGTTATAATTATGTTGATACAATATTCGAGATTTTTATAAATATATAATATTTATATTTTATAGTGTATTAACTATATTTAATTATAGCGAATATAATTATTATAATTTACATTATTGCACGCGTATAACAATTTCACCCGCGATTTCCTTCCGCACCGGTGAGGAAGCAATGATTAAAAAAATAACAAAAATTCTATATTATTGAAAATAAATGTTGAAACGTTGTACTTTATATAATAATTGTAATATTCCGAAAAAAATATACTTCTCCGCGATGTCAAATCGGCGGTAGCACCCTGCAATCGTAATGTTTTTAAAATATTTTTCATGTACACGTTCACGTACGCGAGCGGTCGTACGAGCCTGCAAACAATACACGTTTCCCTCACGATGTATAGGCAAGCAGCGTGTCCATGCATAATTCAAATAGTAGCGCAGCAGCCGAGAGGCAAGTGTGGGCTTCAACCTTTCGTAGCTAGCCTAGAGATACATCCGCGCGCTGTGTACGCGACTATAAACGAAATTTTACTTCGAAGGCGAACCATCGCGAGGGCCACGCTTCAAGTGCTCCATTCTCCTCATATTCGTCACTCTTCTGTACTCACTGTCCTCGAAATCATCGATTTTAACAAGGTCGTGCCCAAACCCAAACAAACCGAAAATATAGTAATACGTAATAAAAAATTATGTGATATATTCGTGATATTAGTGTATGAAAATATTATCAAATTAATGAAACAATTGTACAGTAATAACTAACCGAAAGCCTTAAAGAACAAAGTACGTGTAATAATCACCGATAATTAATAAATATATAATATATGCCCAGAAAATAGTATCCTCTTCTGACGCATTAATGCGTTGTGCGACTAGCTGGCTGGAAGTAAACGTTAACATAAATGTTAATAAAGTATACGGTGGATACGTCGAGAAGAATGAGTGGAGAATTGCGAGGGAGAAATGCGCGGATACCCTTTTCCTTTCCGACTCCTCGACTCGTTGTAAATACGTAATCAGGCAATGCATATACGTCGCAAACGGTTCTCCATATGTGCACGCGTGTACGAGGGTAAACCGTCGCGTCGCAAACTGTAAACCGGCTCGTCGTGCGCGTTCCGACCCAACTCTGCTCTCGCGTCTCTCCTCTACAAAACCTTTCTTTTTACCTACAAAATTGTCAATAAAAAACACTCTATCCACTCCTAACCCAAACAAGCCCAAACGATATTCTCTATCTCCACTCCTAACCCAAACAAATCCAAACGAACCCAAACGGTGTTCCATCGGCACTTCTGACCCAAACAAGCCCAGACGATATTCTCTCTCTCTCTCCCTCTCTCTCTGAAGAACGTTCTCCACACGTTCCCATTCGGCAAGATATTCGTCCTCGCCGTTGCACTTTCTCGACACGCGTTTGTGTTTCACCGATACCAGCATTTCGCAGGATGCATTTTCAAAAAGTGGCCAAACGCAGCAGGGAAGCACCCTCAACCCCATAAAACGTACGCCTCTTCTGTGTTTTCCTCCGACCGCGATGCGACACACGCCCGTCATCTTCGATCATTCGTACGGCTACCACGACCTTCAAAGTCCCATTCGTTCGGGCCGGTACTTGGATGGACGAACGCTACATTTATCGTACACTTTTCTTATTTAAAAACCTATATTTTGTTGTATTATTCAAGGACACTCCTGCGTCTTTAACGACACTCGTGGACGTCACTCCAGTAAAGTATTTAAACTTTCAAAACTGGTGGTACGCAAAATTATTGCACTGGAAATTTGAAGCAACTGAATAAACCTTTCAACAATTTTCACCAAAGTTTGCGCGAGTATACCGTGCACGATGGTCCATTTTCCCACCTAAAAAGAAAAGCACCTGTCACGCAAATTCTCATAATTCCATATAATTTTGGCCCTGCATACTTCGCGATCCTTTTACCTCCGGTAAGCGTCACGGTGTTTAATGATGAGGTAAACGTATCCCTCCCGCACAGCAAGCGAGTACACGTATGACAGAAACGCTTACCCCCACCCTCGTCCAGTGGTTCTCACGCTAGGTAACACACGTACAGTGAGACACCGATTCTCTACCAACTCGATTTTTCTATTCCCATTTATTTTTCTCCGACCTTGATCGTCGCGTCGATGGGAGTGATTTCCATGAGCGATGGACACAATAGTGCAATCATAGAAATCGACAACGATAACCCTGGAAATTCGAACCGGAAAGATAACCTCGAACGTAACAGTGACAAATGAAAAACATCGATTTGAACAATAATGGTCCTCCGGCTTACAAAAAAATCTAGTCGTTTTAAAAAAGACGAACGATGATGAAAAAGTATGTGCAATAACCAAAGATTTTGATTCGACTAGAGTACCCGTGAATGGTGTAAAACGACAAAACGTCCATATGGAAAAATTCAAAAATACGTGCCACTCGCAATCTCAAAGTTATTTTTAATTTTGATTGCTGTTTGCCACTTGCATTTGACAATTAGACAAATTCTGGAATATTATATAAAGATGCGTGGAAACGCGACGGTCAATTTTTCTCGTATTTTTGGGTCGTTCGATAACCAAACAACTGACGAGCTTTCGAATGCCCTCAATGACTCTCAATGACCCTCAAGCCACACCTCTCGGCTGGATCTTTCGCCGGTGCTCCTCTAAAGAATGGAAAATCGGGATTTCACTGTACAGTCGTGTCACAGGAATCTCCGAGGCTCTCCTCGAGTTATCCCAGGCTCTATACGTGCCCCGGCGCTTCAGGAGTATCCGGACTTATGACGGAAACAATTTAGGGGCTTTATAGAGAGGGGAGAGGGTAGAAAGAGGTTGATGCAGGCTCGGGGGATTCTCTCGCCCGGACTGGCCCTCCCGGCCCTTTGGCTTTTACCGTTAGAGCTATTTACACTCACCCTCCCTCCCTCCCGCCCCCTCCTTTTTCGGGAAAACTGGCTGGGAGAAAGAGAGAAGGGGGGTGGACTCGAGGCGCGGAGGGAACTAAGCCGCAATAAGTCGAGGGATGAGCGCGAGACGTGGCCGAATCGTAGCTCGCATACTGATATCGTTCCCTCTTACCTCAGCTTTCCTCAGCCTCTTCCACCTCCCCTTGCTCGCTTCTCTCTTCTTTCGGAACGTTTCGAAAAAAAAGGTTTCGAAAAAAGCAAAAAGTAGCGTTTCGGAAGTATACTTTTTGGAAGCCAGGGGAAAAGCTTCGCCATTTGTCGTCACATCTGTTTACACGGCTACTCTAACATGTATCTTTTATACGTACTTTCCTATAATGTTTTTCCCATAGCCAACCCCATAAATGTAATCGAATTTGCCAGTCATTTATTCGTGGAGGTTCTTTCACGATTCGGACGGGGTTTTTCGGGCTCTCGTTGAGGAAACACCGGGCTACTAGCTGGGAGTCCGTGATACTCGGACTTTCGGGTGGAAGGAACGAAGAAGAGACGGAGAGCATGGGCGGTAAGCGGTGCGGTGGAAGGGCGTCACGGCGAGTGAAGACGGACGTCGCGACGCACCCATAAATCCCGAGCTTACCCGAGAACGAAGGGACTCTTCGCTCGGGGAGAGAGAGAAAGAGGGAGAGAGAAGCTCGTAAAGGTCGAAACGCGAAGAAAGAAGAGAGAACGGCTCAACTCCGTGAGAGTATACGCGCGTGAGAGCTAAACTCCGTCGCGGGAGGCTAACTCTCGCGAGGACGGACCAAACTCGAAGCTACTACCGCGACAACTTTGATTATACTACTCGTGGGGCTTTATGGGAGTTGGGCTTCATCGTTTCCTCAGAATCTTTCCCTCTTATTTCCACTTCTGCGCACCGACGATTCCCAAGGAAATACAACTCTCCGCTTAACAACCTGGTTGGGATATCGCGATTGTCGCGATATTCAACGAAACGCCGGTAGAAAAAACCTCACCGGTCGCCGCTCGCGCCTCTCTCCGTTTCGTGGGCGATTCGAGAGGCAGCCGTGGTCGCGACGAAACTACGGGGCAGCCTCGGCTCTCGTCGGTAAAACGGAATTAGCGCGAGACGCGGCTATCCACCGCGAGGCGGCATCGTCGCCGGCGTCCGGAAAGCCCCGTAACGCAGCGATCTACTCGCCGCTCGCTTCGATACCGAACATTTCGTAAAAACCTTGGAACCTCCTCGAGGCTTCGGTAAATCGAAAAAGCCCACGAAACGCGGAGGCCTCGATCATTCCCGATCGATGGACGTCCGTGATCCCGTTGAGGACGGGACACGAGTGCACGGGACCTTCAGAACTCGCTCCGACAGGGGATGAAAAGCTCTTCGCGCTATTCTGTATAATACATTCCCCGATCGTGAAATTCTCGTACATTGGAATATTAAATATATACGCAGGTATGTACCGGAAGAGATCGAGAGAGGGAAGCTTGAGACGGATGAGTGAACGAGGAGTGCCAGGTTCCTCAGCTTTCGTTTTAATAATCCGAGGGAGGCAAATGAAAATGATAGACGTCACGCGCCGACTCTGGCGGCCACTGAGAGTCCCATCAATTAATCGAGGTCCTTATCGCGGGCTGAGGGTTACAACCTTTGGCGGAAACGCCAGGGGATCCCCGAAGGGTGCGGGAGATCAAGGAGCTCGTCGAAGAGGAGAGGGCCTGCTTCATTTCTCCATAAATAAATAATCGTTCTCCGGGCCTTTCCAGAGCTTCTCCGAATATATATACGCGTTCTATCGAAAGGGTAGGTGAAGAGCGAGGGGTGTACGCGGCCACGAGAGGTGTCACTCGACATCGCTGCTACGAGAAAGACGGAAGTGGCGGAACTCGAGGGGCAAAAGGGGTGCCGAACTGCCGGTAAAAGCTTTCGACGGAATTGAGGTAATCCGGATCAACCATCGTTCGTTCGAAAGATTATATTTCCCGGAGACGATGATTATCGACCGGAGGTTTAACCCAGTTGTGCATCATTGATGACCCTTTTGGATCTATCGGCGATAAACCGCCGTACTCCGATAATCGTGCTAGGGGTAGATTCGACGAAACCGCTCGATCCAACGATGACCGGTACTTTAACGACCAACCTTTCCCAACCTCGTCCTTTCGCCGCTTGAATCGAACTTGTTCGAACGAGCGAAAGATTGTTCCCGGTATAACGGGAAATGTACAGTCATCGATCGACCAACGCTGAAAATTCCAATCTCGTTCCGTTCGATTTTGCCGTCTCCGCGATGCGAACCTATGGTCGTAACTGACCCGTGTTGCCCCAACGGTCCGATTAAAACGAAAGGGATGGGCAGCGGCTGGGTAGCCAGCCAACCGACTTCAAATATTCACGCTGTCTCGTGGATGTCATACGTGTTACCCTTCGATCGAACTTACCCGACGGGGATGGAAGTTACCACGGTTGGGGCGCTTTTTCGCCATTTTCCTTTAACCCGTTCGGCTTTTCTATAATGGATCGAAAATACCTGAAAATGGCAAATCGACGCGCAATCGTTGTTTGGCTTAACTTTTCTTCGGCCGGATCAGATTAAACGCTGAATCATGATGGCTGTTGGAAAAATATCGAGACGCGGCAGCTGCGACTGATCCTATTTAGCCGACAGGAAATAACGTTTTCCTGGAACGGTGGTTTTTTTACAATTTTCCGTTTATCTATTCGTCTTTCCATACGTTATCTAAAAGAAAAATCCGCAAGATTGAAAAATAGTATACGGACCCTCGGTGCTTGTCCACGATGCTGCTAAAAGGTAGCTGGTTTACCATTTTCAATGAATTCATTCATCGTTCGAAAAATGATCAAAAAGAACCAGCGGAATATCAAAATGGCTGATAGATCCTCAGCGATCGTCCGGATTCGCGTTTCCTTGATCGGAAACATTCAGTACGGATGACAGCGAACGCCGAATCATCATTAAAAAAAAAAACATTTGTACGATTTTTGTCCCGATTGGACTATAACCTCCAAAAAACATGAAATTGATGAGGTGTCCAGCCGAGAAGTTTGCAAAAGTTTCGACAGATATCGGAGCTCGCGGCTTCACCGTCGGACGTTTAATTAGACCGTTCAGCCTCGTACGGCTGTCGAACGAAGAACGGAGCGGAAAGAAAGGAAGACAAAAAAACAAATATACGAAAACCGGAAAAGCACGAACGCGTGCGATAATTAAAAGTATAATAACGCAGCTTGACACGCCGGCTATAGTCAGGCGCGAGAGGAAAATGTTTACCGCGCGTAGCGGTAAAAAGCTCAGCGGGACACGGGGAGGAAACGAAAAATGGAAGCGAGCGAAGAGTCCGGTACAGCGGTCTTGTCGGTGGTGACACACGGCCCGGAAATATTTGGCAGCTGATACGGGACTGCTGTACCTCCGGTCGGTAATTAAAAATGTCTCCCGACTCCTCCCCTAGCAGCGTCCGCCAACGCTCTCGCGACTCTTCACTTTTTTTTCCTTTTCTACACGACTGCACCGCCAACCGCGCGTATCTCTGTCCACAAAGCGCGCGTATAGCCAGCGAGAGCTGTCTAACAGGAATGCATCGGCGGTACTAATGAAAAGTCTCATCGGCGTGCGTGACGCCCTAACGAGAATGAGAAAGGAGCGCAACATATCACAGAGCTGGAAACCAAAAGGGTGTAATCAACGGGATTTAGCAGGTAAAATTGTTCAGCCTCGAACGCTCCGATGGCGATTCGCTCACCGGACTGCTGGAATACCGGAGCTGCTTGGAAACACGTACGAAGCCTGTAGTTTCCGTGACAGGACGGACTTTAAAATTGTTGATAGTGAACCAGCGGTCCCTGTTCACGGGTCAGGATTTTCTTTCGATCGTTCCGGTTTTTCATTATTGATCATTGACCATGATCGTATTTATCGTCAAGAATCGAATACATTTTGATTATTTACTTTAGAACGATCCAAGTTCGGATTTTTGATTACGTACCGTTCATTACACGCCTGTTATTGATTCACCGCTAACGCTTTTAACGTCGCCGTCTTGATCATTCAATCTTGCTGATTCCTGCTTCCGACGCGCGACATTGATTCTTTGATAAAATACAAGGGTGTACGGGTAGAAGAGCAGAGTTTTTGTAAGGAGAATCCGAGGTATGTAACAGTAGTATTCGAAACGTGTCCTCTCCCCCCCCCCCCTTCGATGATAAAAACGACCGTAAAGATTTTCCTCTCGTAGGAAAAAGTCTGACCGAGGGTAGATCGAAAGCTGGAAGATTATCCAGAAACGTCGTCGAACCCGGTAAAAGCATCGGAGGTTGCACGGGAGGATCGGTCCGTCCGGATTGACCGAACGACGATCGCGTTCCCTAGATGGCAAAGAATTTCCATTTCGGGTCTATCACTCACGGAAAGTGCACGCCGGGCTGAACCGCTTCGAGGGATGCAGGGTAGAATCTCCGAATTCCGGAAATTGTCCGCGCACCACCCGTGTATGGGTGCGCGGCGGACGGGAGAACATTGGCAGTCCGTACAACAGGGAGCTCGGTCAATCCGAAAGCGCGAACGTCGGAGGACCGGTGAAGGCGATCGTTCGGGTCGTCTCCCACCTCGCGTCCTCGCGCTCGGACGGCTCGGATTTGTGGATGAGATTCGAGAAACGTCGGAGAGGAAAGGGAGGTCGAGAGGACATCAGGGAAGAGTACGGTGGACAGTCGGGACGGATGGAAAACGTCAGGGAAGGGACCGCGTTACAACCGTCTCCGTCTCGTCCGGAACGTCGAGGAAGAAGACGGACAAGCCACGAGGAGTCCCGATGTTACCGCGATGGAGTACCTACGGAGTTGTCCGGTCAACGTTATCCGTTTCCTACCAAAATGGCGCGATCCACGTTCGGTTGCCCCGTCAAATCGGGTGGGCGGAAACCCGTCGATCGTTACCGATCGACACACGCCGGAGCCACCGCGTCGAGCGTTTTCGCGACGGGCTCCGCGGACACGGCTGAGCGCGTAGGAAGCGTCGCGACGTCCGAGTCTTCGTGCCGACGCCGGCTCGTCTATCCGGCGTAAGTAACTCGTAACCGGTCATCGCGCACCGGCCAGGGAAGGCTGGTGTCCGCCGGGGAGAGAAATCGAGGGAGGGAGCGAGAGAGGGAAAGGAGTCCGTGCGGGACGAACGGTGAATGATGCGGAGAGAGGCGGTAGTGACGTCATTAGCAATTCCGATCTCGTCGGGCGGAAATTATGTCCAGTGCGACGGGAGTTGCTCTCAATATCCTCCTCTCGCTCGCCCCCTCCCTCCTCGCCGTTTCTCTTCCGCTGCGCGTGTGGTTTGTTGCGACTGGGCACGTTCGACCCCCTCCTCTGGAATTTGCGCCTCCCTCCTCGACCCCCGCCGCCTCCTGCCGCGCTTTGCCCCTCGCCGACCTCTTTCTACCCACCGACTTCCATCTTCCTCCCAAAGCGTTTCAGTACCGTGTTCCACCGACAAGAACTAACGCCCCCAACGGCTCCGACAGAAGCGCGTAGATTTCCCTGTTCCGGCAAGGAAATACGGAGGGAGCGCTCAGCGATGCAACGAGAACCCGTTCTCCGTCGCGTTCCCTTACCCCCCCAACCCCCGGTATCGTACGACTACAACCTACCAGGGGAATCCAAAGTACACGCTCTATTTTCGTATATAGGTTATGTTTCGGCGGATAATACGACCAGCGTGTCGTGGAAATACTCGTGGCTAGTCCTAGGCTTGGATATCTAACGGCTGGGTATCCGGTTTCCGGCGACCAGGAGAACGACAACGCTGATTGGTTCTCGCGCTGCGTTCCGCCTCGTGATAACGAGCTACGCCAGTTTCGAGGAGTACGTCGATGCTACCCAAGTTAGAGCTCGTTCCCGCCATCGGCTTTCGAGATCTTCCGTGAATGATGACAGCCGTCAGTCGTATCCGCTCGTTCCGATCAACGGGAATTGTTTGATCCGGAGTTTGAACCAGTTGGCGTTAGAAACGTGACGTTTCGTACCGAACAAATTTTTACGACAGTTTTGCGATCAGTCGGAGTCAGTTTGTGACCGGTCGATTCCGAAAGATAATAGATTTCTTTTTACTACACCCAATATTTGCTTCTTCGCAACTACAGCCGATCTCCCCTGCGTCCGTCACCCCTGTGGCTGTAGATGTATCGTCCGACGATGACGGTCGGATCATCATCCGTCAATGAGGTTTTTCTGGGATCGCCCTGTCATAAATCGAAGAGGATTCCTCTTTTGATCCGGACACGCAACAGCCGCGATTACACCTAAAAAAAAGATGACGGTGCGTGGATACCTTCCCTCGCCGCTTCTAACGATTGTTACGACACCGGACTCTCCAAAGCTGTTGGCTGACCTCTTCTTCCGGTTCTTTAGAACTGCCGTAAAAAGAGCCATAAAAACGGAGGGCGCAAAGGCGAGACGAGAGGAAGAAAAACTAGCTCGTGCTTCGCGACCCGACGGGTCAGTACCGATTGGGATCGATGAGCGCTCTTTACTGCGACTCTCACCGTTCTCCCGGGCTCTTCTTGGCTTCTTTCGATCAGTCCAGTCTGCGTTACAACGCGTATACTTTTTACTCTACCCTCCGGGAACATTGGCGATTTACAGTTTCGTTGAAAAATGTTCTTTTCTTCCGGAAGAAACAACGAATATTTGAGAAACGATCGATCGATTTCGAAAGTAGCTTTTTTCAGTTTGTTTGGGTTATAAGTTGGCCGTAATTATGGGAACGGTCCACGAATTCAAAAGTCCTCGAATTCGCTGTTCTCCGCGTATAAAAACATTGGTGCGATCAGTTTAAAACACCGGGAAACTTCCCTCCGCGTTGGCCACCGGAAACTCATTGTAAATCTCAGGAGTCAGCGCCGCCGGGCCGTACAACAGCACCCGGTTTTGCACGCGTTCCGGATTCTCCTTTCTCTCTCTCTCTCTCTCTCTCTCTCTCTCTCCTCTACGGTTTCAACCGTACGAACCCACGAACGCGCCTAATCTATTTTATTTCCATACACGCGTGGAATATATGGAAGGAGAGTAGTTTACCTGAGAAGCAATCCGCGATAAGACTAGGTGTGCTCTCCAATCGCGAAGGAAGTTTAAATACCGTAATAATCGGTGAATCCCTACAGCTACAGGATACATAAAAGTACGCGAGCAACGGTCGTTCGTACAGTTACGAAAAGGTAGATGAAAATAGACGCTTACGGACGTGAGGTCCGCTTGGAAATTTTCAAACGAAATTTTTGATTCGCTATATTTTAAACATGAAATTCTCAAAGACTTCTCGAGACTACGAAACTCTTTGCGCTACAATCGTAATCATCACCATCACCATCGTCATCGCCATCGTCATCATCATCCAATTAAACGTGTTGATATCTTTTCCTTCGGCTCCCTTCCGTTTCCGGTTTCCGCGAATATTTCAAATAATTGCACGGTTAGGTCGCGTGAAACGACTTTGATCGCTCATTCGTGAAAATCCAACCTCGTACCCCGGGATCTTCGCCTGCCTTCGTTCGAGCCGAAGCACTCCGTAATTCACGATAATCACAATTAGTGATATTGCGGTACATATTCATTAATATTTAATGCTATGTAAATAATTGCCGGAGCTGTGCCACCCGCGGTGCGCGTTGATGCTCACCAAGCAGTAACGTTCGTTGCTCTCTCTCTCTCTCTCTCTCTTTCTCTCTCACTTTCGTAGTTTCCCGCACTCGCTCGATCCCAGCGCGATTCTCTCCTTTTGCCGCCTCGTCTCCCACTGAGAGGGACACTGCCATCTTGAGCGCACAGTTAAGATTACTTTTTTATGTACGCGAACGCGTTGGGTTCGTTAGAGCCCGTTGCTTATCTCTCCAGTATTCATATTTTTCATTAAGTTTCTTTTATTTAAATATCCCCATTGGTTTCCTGATAAGACGGCGGTTCTAAGTACGAGTCGGGTATACGCGCCGAGCAGAGATCGCTGCGAGATTTTTCTCGCTGAAACGGATGTGACGAGTGATTTACGCCATCCGAAGAACCTCGGAATCCCCCCTCGTTTCTGGCCAACCGAGACCTCCTATTATTTATTACACGACGAGAATCATGCATCGACAACCATCCGGGAAGTTTAAACGTCTCGTTACAGTCGCTAAAGAAGACGATATCCTCTAGTCGTTTATTGATTTCTATCGGGCCCTCCGTTGGTCATCGATGTTCTTCAAAGCTAGTTCTCGAATGTCCTCGAATGTCCTCCCGCCCCCTGGTTCCCCCGAACTATCGGTCCCTTTTTACTTTCAAACGTCGTTGTCAGTGCCAATGTTGTGTTCCAGCAAAAAGAAAAAACAAAACCCAAACGAACTCTCGTCAAACTCCACGGAGTCGTAAAACCAACGGCGAGCCTAAAAATCGAGCTTTGCATTCCCACGACGCGTATCAACGATGAAAAAAATAGAAAAAAAGAAACAACAACCGCGACAAAAAAAACAGCCAAAACGATTCGGAAACTGGGAAAATGTTCGAGAGTTTTCAATGACCCAGAAATTTGGGGAAACGATAATCCTACGATCCGGAATGAAGTAAAAATTGTTGGCTCTCCGTTGTAACCGGAGCGGGGGTGGCTGGGGGACTAACAAGCTCGACAATTTGTTGGAGTTATAAATTTCTATCAAACAAATTCACGGGGAGTAAGAGGGAGACGGAGAGCGAAAAAGAGAGAGCGGAGGGAAGGGGGAGGGCCGGAGGGCCACCATCGCCAGAGTTGGCTCTCTCGGATGTGCATTTATCGCGAATCGATGGCCACGCTGAATTGTTAGTTATTCATTGGCCGATTACAATTTTATGCACTCGGTGGACACTGCGGAGGGAAAAAGAGGTGGGGGGGTGGAGAGGAGGGAGGGAGAGGGCGAACGAGAGAGAAACAAAGAAAAAGAGCGACGGAGAGGGAAAAGAAAAGAGAGCAACGGAGCGGGGAGCGTAACAAAACGCGGTAACGTTGGCTGCGTGAATTTATGCAGCCGACAAAGGGTCCGCCCGGTATTGTAACCGATGGGCATAACATCGAGAGAACCGCGGAGCGGAGAAACGAATAATCAAAATGCGAATACCTCCCGGGTAACACCGACGCCCGTATCCTGCTAAATCGTTGTTTCGTACCATTGAAAATATACCCGCGCACACGCACGATCGAGGATATTAAAATTCAAAAACGAAGATACTCCGATCGGGGAGGAAAAATGGATCGAGGTGGGGGAAAATAAATATTAATTCGTGACGTATCCACGGATGACGAAAAAATTTCACTCGGCCGTTCGTTTTGCGGGCTTAGCCGTTTACGTCGCGCCGGAACGAAAATTCTTCTCGAATCCTTCGAAATATCGATGAACGTTTCGATCGGTTAACGAGCGATCACGAATTTTCATGTTTTGTTCTCGATAATGAACAAGCGAGGCTCTTATTTTCGTTTGGATTTGTTCGCTCTTTGGGATTTCACGGTGGATAAGGATTTTCGTTGCAAGTATACGGAAAATAGAATTTTTCCGAATTTTATTGAGATAGATATCATTGCTGTGTTTTGTTTCTTTGGTTTTCTTTAAGCGTATTAAATTTGATTTTTATTCAATGATTCTAATTTCTCGAAAGGTTCGAGTAGTTCGATTAAATTATTCAATTTTAAAAAATTTAAATTCTTGAAAACGACAAACGCAGAGCGAAACTTTTCCAATTTAAAAAATGTATGCAATTCGTGCCTGGCCAAAAAAATGAAACAAGAAAATCTAAAAAACAAATGATTCTTCAAACGAGCAATCGATAAAATTTCTTCTTCCACGACGCGTCTCTCAGTCTCCGCTAAAAAGTATTCGAAATTTCGAAAAATCGGTTCGAATTACTTCGAATGAAAAAAAATCAGGGCTTCGCACCAGCGGATAATTTTCAATAACCAACAGTCGCAACGAACAAAGTACAGAATCGTCCGAAATCGCGCGGAAAATAGATTCGCTCGTTAAATTTGGACCCTTCGAACGTTCCTCGATTTGCGTAAGTTCGAAAGGGTCTCCTCGAAAGGGCCCTTTCGAAGCGTTAAGATCACCGATGTCAAAAGAAAGAGACGCGTATCACAGGAGGAAACTGTTTTTACGAGCAATAAAGTTGCTCGCGTTGCTCGCGACCTTACCGAGAATGCTGAAAGACCTTCTCCCTTTTCGTTCTCCGTTGAAGCTCGAACGAACGCTCCCTTGAAAGGGCTCAAGATCACCGACTCGAAAAAAAGAAACCACCGGCTATCGGTGAAGGGAGTACGCGCCTCTGCGAAGCTAACTGATAATAATGCCACTTTTATTGTACCATAACCCTTAAACGCGGTGATAAAATGGCCCTTTATAGCATCAGAAATGATACAGCCGTGTTTTTCAAGCCTCTCGCTGCATCCCTCACGGCGGTGATTCCAAAAACCCAAACCCAAACAAAAAAAGGACAAGAGTCACTATTGAATCAAATGTATCATCATTAGTAGTGATGGGATTAACGGCTATCGAAATATTTAATATCCACGAAATAAAAGTTCATAGAATTGTGAACTTTTGGCACTTGTTACCTTTCGCTTGTTCACTGCGCTAATTCGTAATCCCCGTCGCTACGATAGCTACCGTAAGCTGCAGCAGGGAAAAGTGTCCAAAAATTATTCTAGAAAAGTATTTTTGGCATTTTCCCAGTCTAATTTCGCACTTTCGGCAAAAACTCGGGCATATTCGTAATCAGCGGAAAATTTCCGATCAAATAGACCCCTTTAATACTTAAAAAACGGAAAAAAAATTTTTTCGACCTCCCAGGCCCATTTTGCCGGAATCTCAAAAATCACGATATTTCAAAAGGACGTAGAGTGAG
>JAPYZI010002815.1:0-21064 GCA_030523105.1 Ophioninae sp. A BG-2022a | reverse complement strand
TATATATATATATATATATATATATATATATATATATATATATGTATAAGTATATATATATATATAAATGCGAAATTATATATTATATATATATATATTTTTTTCTTTTTCGATGGGATGTTCCGAAGGCCAAGTGCCTGAAATTTTGTACCAGAAATGTATGACGCAAGTGAAATAACCGTTGCCTATGATATGGGGACTTCCCGAATGTTCACGAAAGACGATAGCCAATGACAGAGCCGGAGAGATCGAGAATGCGAGAGAGAGAGAGAGAAAAAATACGCGGTAAAATAACCGCCTTTGAATATACCGTGACGAAATTTGTATATATTTTTCGAAAGTATATAATGTAAACGAGAAAACATAATATATACTGTATGTCGTTCGCACGTCGAACCTGAATGGAAGAACAAAAAAAAATTGAGTTTCTATGTTGTGAATACCCGCCCGATATAACCTGACTTCACGACGGCGACACCGCGAAAGATATTCGTATTTTGTTGGATTTTATAACGGAAATTTGAAGCGGTTGGGGGGGGGAGGTGGGGGAGGTGGGGTAAGCTAAAAATGCTTAAAACGAGATTAAAAAAGCCTTCCACAGGAGTGAAGGTTATAGCCGTCAATTATGGATTTGTTTGGGTTGCACGAGAATGAAAACGAAACGTTCATTTGGGTGAAATATTTGTAGATATGAGATCGAAAATTTGCTCGGGATTTGCTCGGAGTTCGTAACAGGACCGACTGAATCATCACGTTCGATTAAATGGGTACATTTGACGAGGACTAATTAATTTACTTTACTTTAATAACCTCGGGCTATCATGTCTGCGATTATGGATATTGGAATAAACTCACCCTTTTCTCTTTTGTGATAATCTTCTAATTTTATTTCTCTTCGCGTGCTGTTCCCGGGAACGAAACTCAAACCGACATTGAACTAACGCTCGTTGTGAAGTGAAGCTAGCGCCGCTATTCGATCACAGCGCCATCCGTGTCGCCGACTTTTTCGAGAACGATATAAACGCCGGTTTGAATATTAACGAATTTTCATAAAAATTACGCTGAACCGGTAAATCAATTGACGATATTATTATCAAATGATTTCATAAATTTTGTTTTTGACTAACTGATCAAAATAACTGATAAAAGAAAACAGATAAATTACTTGTCCATCAGTAAAATAACCGCTAATAACTTTTGATGATGGCGTCTACTGTAAGGCCGCGACTAACCACGAAATCGTTCGGCGCAATGAAATAAAATAACCTCTATAATTGTTTTTAGAAATGACGAAAAACGTAAAAGGAACCCATCCAACTAGTCCGGTACGTGGATTGAACCGTGGCCGGTAAGTAAAAACCTCGAATACGTTACGTAGCAAAGTACTCGGATCGGCTTTTCTCAGCGATAAAACTTTTTCTGGTTAAAAAAGAAATGGCCAACTCGTGTAAAGCCGAAAACGTACGGAAAACAAGGAATCGTAAGTCGCGGAATCGTAGCCAAAATACATCGATCGACGAATCTCGAAATAACGAAGCGTGGTCCAAGCTCCTGTCGAAAGTTGGGCCAAACCCTGAACACCTTTCGGCGAGTTCCCTCCGTCTTTTTCATCTTCCGGAACACTTCGGTTTGCATCTTGGTAACCTAGAAACTTTGGATCTCTCCAACAATTTTCTTCGGAATCTACCTTTCTCCATCAAATTCCTGTCAAAGTTGAAAGATCTACGGTTGAACGACAATTACCTGCGTTGCTTGCCGTCTGCCATTTCTGAACTCGGCAGCCTTGTCAAACTCGAAATTGCCAACAACTTCTTGACGATCCTGTGCAACAGCTGGGCCAATTTTAGCAGCTTGGAAATCCTCCATGTCAGTGGAAACCGCCTGAACCACTTGCCGATCTTTCAGAACAGCAGAAACAATCAAATTGGACAACCAGCCATTTACTCCACTCTCGTCCAACTGGACATGGCGCACAACTGGCTCTCGCGTTTACCCAACAATATTTGCCACCTAGAGAACCTCCGCGTATTGGACGTCCAGAATAACTCGCTGGAAAAACTGCCCGATGAAATAGGCAGGTTGATCAATCTTAGAGAGCTAAGGGCCAACTCGAATCTTCTCCGTGGATTGCCGGACTCGATAAGACTCCTCGCCAATCTTGCCTATCTGGATCTTTACGATAATAATCTAGAAATCGTGCCCGAAATGTTGAACAACATGAACAGACTTATTGGCCTTGATATCGATGCGAATCGCATCGAAATGGATTATTTTACGGTGAGAAACAGTTTTATGGCTTCTGAGTGCAATTTCCATCTTCAGTTTGAACTTTTAAAAGTGAAATTTTTTAACCGATTCTCCATTTTTTGTTGTTTACTAAAAATACGACTCGATAATGAGTACTTTTCTTGTTTGGATTACCTATTAATTAAAAATTCAACTTTTTTGATATTTCAACAAATTTAAATGTTGAAAAAACTCGAAGTTTCAACAAATTTGAAAAACAAGCAGAATTGTTGTCATCCGCAGATAGGTGGAATCCGGTATGAGGAGCTGCGAAGAAGTTTGTGGTCTCGTTATCTCATCGAAGAGTTGGGGTGCAGCCCGAGAGAAGAGCACTTAACGCTAGCGAGAGTGAAACGGTGCAACAGGAGGAAAGAATTTTCGTCGGAGGATAGAAACGAACGTTACCAAAAGTCAGTAGCATGTTCACGATGCAAAACATCGCAACATTGAACATCCACAATCCACGAAACTAATTTGTATATTTGTTTGTTTTCTTCGTTTTATTTTTTGTTTTTTGCAGACCAAGAAAAAAAGACGAGACCGAGATTGAGGAGAATTGGGACCTTTCGGAAGATTCGGCGGACGAGTACGATCCTACCTGTAAGTCGAACGAAATTTTCGTAATCGAAGTAAAATTGAAGCTTGAAAAGTTGGAGTACAAAGAAAATTATTATTTTACAATTTGACTGACTTTTCTACATAAATCGTTAAGAAATATATTGTAAAAAGGGCTATTCAAAAAGAACGTTCATTTTTAACAAGGTGACAACGTCAATCCGTCAAAAAAGTCGTCGAAGTCCAGCTACTTAGAAATCATATATTGGGGTCGTCTCTACTGTCCAGCCAGCTTTCATCCGCCAACGATCAAGCAACAAATCGCCGAGTTGCTGGAAAAAGGAGTTTTGCAAACGCGAACGGAAAAGCTAATCGAGGAAGGACAGTTCGAGGATGCCTGAGAATTTCCACGATTCCCGTCCATGCTCGGTAAATATAAGCCACTAACTTTGCTCAATTCTATAAAGCGACTGGAACGTTCGTATTGTGAGACTCATCTTTCGTAAATATTGCGAAAGAAAAGTCGTGCTCGTTGTAGAGTAAAGAGAAACCGGTAGTATTTTGAGCTTGACCTTTGAAGTAAATTGCAAGGGTACACGAGGGAAATATCCGTACTCTTTGTTCGAGGTTGAGCTTGTCATGACCTTGATTGTGGTAACCAAGCTCAACCAAGGTCAAAAACCATATTGGCTTTGTACAACTTTGACCTTGGGTGCCAAACTAAGGTCAAAGTGATAGTCAAAGTCGAACGAGGTCAAAATCGTACCGAAGGTCAAAATTTGTCTCAAAGTCGAATAAGGCCGAAGGGGAGTTCATGGTCAAAGTAGGGTTCAAGGTCAAACAAGGCAAAAATAGTACTCAAGGTCGAGCAATATCAAAAGAGTACTCAAGGTCAAGAAATGACAACATAGCACTCATACAAGGTTAAATCGCTATCCAAGGTCAAACAGTCTTTTTTTTCGTACCTCCCCATTGAAAATGCAAAACGATTCACTCACCGACTTCCTCGACGATGGAAAATTCAAAGTATCCCACGCAAACGAGATGGCGGCTGGAATTTACAAAAAAAAAGAAATACCGTTTCGAAACGTTGTACCACGAAACCGTCGAAATTCTCGACAACCGCGCGTGCACTGATCGACCGATCAATCCTTCGCCTCGAATTTCTCCACTTCCAATTTTCATTTGCTTTCGTTCCCTTTTTTTATTGATCGTGAAATATCGTTATTGTAGTGCCTTGTCGATCGATTCGATCAGCAATTTCGTACCCGGGACCGGTGAGCGAGACGGAGAAAATGTCAACGAGCGAAAACGTGTTTTTGTATACTTAGCGATTTTCTCCGATTTAATAATCGCGATAGAAAGCTAATTATCGATTGGAAGGAAGTAAAAAACAGTGTGGGGGTGGGGAAGAGAGATTATACTCTAAACGTTGGACAGGCAAAATTCTCGATCGTGTCGGACCGTTTTTCCAACTTGATTCAGACGTTCCCTCAGTTTCTCGTATTCCCTCCAAGTTTCCGACCTCACGTGCTTTCGCAAGGTTTCGCTCGCCTCGTCGATTCTCCGCGTGTCCTCGATCCATCCGTTCAGCAGCGTGCAATGCAAAAACTAAAACAATAATAATAATAATCATCATCATAATTAGAATAACAATTAAAAAAGTTATTATTAACAATAATAACGAATTAATCGCTATCGTTGTTAATGATTATCAACAATGGTATCACGGATGTTGTCATTTTCTTATATGCCTTTTATAGTTCATTATTATTATTATTATTGGGTCGATTATAAATTGTTATTATCATTATGACTTCAGTTATCCAAGCAGAGACGAAAAAATGCGAACGAAGTGGTCACAGGAGCTTGAAAATACGAAATATGACTAACTTCGTTGCGAAACTGTTGCTGAAGATTGCCGAGCATCTTTCTCGAAGCTTGCCACCCTGTGGAGTACATTTTTTCCATCAGATGATAAATACTCTCGAAATCACGATCCACGAGATTCTCCAAGTCGTTGAACAACTCCACGGGCTCGTAGTTCTCCAAGTGCGTTAATATGGATCCGCTTTGTAACGGAATTTTAGTGAGATCCATTTTTAAGGTAGATCGCGTGGGATCCGGCGATTCCACGACCAAGAACTCGTTCAGTCGACGGCTAACGTCCATCATTAGACCTTCCAGGTCGGCTTCGTATTTAGCCTTATTCGATTCCGAAAGTAACCTCGAGACACTCGATTTATAATCGTTTCTGAGGATTTCGGTTGATAATCGCGCCTGCGAGAAAATCATTGGGAAAAACTTTAGTCGTCACTGTGGTATAATCGTTTTTTGATTATCTAAGTACATTTATTTATTTATCATTTTTGTTAAACGAGGAGATCCGTTTCTTTCGTGGTTTTGGAAAGGATTGAAAATGTTTTCTTGATTTTGGAGTGGATTGAATATTTTTCTTGATTTCGGATGGAATTGAAAATACGTGTTCATTTTGTGGTAGAAATGAAAAAGACTGAAATCCCATTTTCTTTCTTCATTGGATTCAAATAACGTTGAATCGGATACTTTTTTTTCTTGCGTTTCTTGATGAACGAGAATATTATCGAAAAGTATAGAAACGAGGTAAAAGTTGTGAACTGCATAAAACAAAAATTTAGAGTATTGTTGTCTCCGAGAACATATCGAAATCTGTGTTAAGATTGAAGACTGAAAAGGAAATGTTTATTGTTTTCCATTCTAATGAAAAAAAAAAAAAAATAAGTACAAAGAAAAAATATTTTTTATTTGTTTGGACGAAAAAAAAAAATATTTATACTATATATCAAATATTAAATATATAATTTTTGTTCGTTTAAACGAAAAATAACAATTTCTTCGTTGTTAAAATAATATATAATAATAATATGTTGGAACGAAAAAAATAATATATTTATTTATACTTTCATAAACATTTTTCTATATTATATATAATATATAAATTATATAAATATCTTTAGACAAATAAGGAAAATCTTTGAGACTTTTTTTCAAATGAAAAAATTACTCTAGACGTAATTTAAAGTACAAATTACTTTAAAAAGAAAAAAGGAAGATTGAGAACGAATATTAAAAAACGACAGAGTCGAAGAGCGATATTTTTTGGTAAAAGATTTGGACACTTACCTGTCGATAATATTCGAGAACAAGATGAACCAACAACTCGCTCGTCGCCACTGTAAATTCCCGGGCGAATTTGTTCGTCGGAACGGTAACGGCGATTCTACGTGGGCCTTCGATCGCGTTGACGGCGTCAAAGAATTCCCTCGACAAAATATCCACCGTGACATTTTCACCTATGATCATTAGAACGCGAGTTAAGCTTTTTTGTGTTTATTGATTGGATTAAAAATTGATTATTTATCGTAAATAACTAATAAATGTAATAAATAAATTAATAATAATAAATATATTTGATAAAAGATATAAAAGATATAAAAAAGAAATGTAATAAATAAATTAATTAAAAAATTACAGTAAATAATCAATTTAAAATCTAATTTTGTACAATAAAAGAAAAAAGGAAATAAGCGATTATATGGCAATTGATGGTAATCGAAATAATTAGCGTGTTAGAAAAAAAATAAGAAGAGTGAAAAAAGAAAAAAGAAATGTCAACCTAACGCGAACGCCAGCGAAGAGAAAAGTAGAATTAGCTTCATTTCGGCAAACCGATCAGACAACGACTGTCGACTTTTTTGCTCCCGAGCTGAAATTATAAATAAAAAAAAATTTCTTTATTAAAAACGAGACGACATCGAAAACTGTTTTCTCAGCGTTCGACGATAAGAATTATTCGTGCCGCGATAAAGGAACTTAATTGCCTCGCGCAATGTTACTGTACGTTATTTTTTTTTACGTTTTTTTTGTTTTTTTTTTTTTTTTCTTTTTCGATGAGTCTACAATTGTTTATTCGTTGACGGAGTCGAATTTTCGAGACGAGTGATGCAAAATTATAGAACGGTATTGAAAGTGCATACCTGATTTTGAACTGATAAATATATTATGAAATTCGAAGTAATTGAACATTTAATTTGATAATAAAAATTATTTGTTTATTTGTTATCTCTATTGTTTAATAATCATAATTTTTTTATGTTTAAATCATGTTCTTGATTAATATTTTTTCATTTTTCAAAATATTTTTTTTGTATTAATAATTATTAACTTGGCTAAATAAATTTATGGCATTTAATTATATTTTATTAATCTAACGAACTGATTTTAATTTAATCCGCGTTAAAAAATTAAAACTTGCCCTAAAAAATATAGATTCAACTTTAATGATTATTTTTATTTTTATTTGCCAATTTTTAATTGATTATAAACTGATTAATTTGATTACAATTTAACTTTATAAGGGACTGTTATGAAATCGATAATTACTGAATTATTGAAGCGTTGACGTTGCAAATTAATTGGGACGATGAGTAAATCGCGACGTCGCAAAAACGATTATCCACGACCTTCGACCTCTGACCCGAATAATTCTAATCAAGAGAATTTTTAGTGGAAGGAAAAAAATCGAAAAATTCGAGTTTTCGACTTTTTCGTTTTATCACGGAATCGGGCGCGTCGTTGGGCTTTTTTCATCGTTGATTTCAAATAGTTTGCACATGTCGCAAGTGCAGCCGACGAATTTTGATTTTTCCAAATTTTTCTGGTCGCACTGAACACTTATGTTTTTTCTTTCATAATTATTGCGATGTCGTGTAGTTGAACGTTTTTTGGATTTTGCGGCTTCGTTTTTATTCCGCTTTGACTCGTGTCCCACCTTCGCTGAAGATTTTAATCCCTCGCCCTTTGCACCCTTATTTTTCAATGAAGGTACTTTTCCTCGATTTTCGTCGATCTTCGTTCGATCACCGCGAAAAGTGCGTTTTTGAGAGAGAATGAACCTCTTTATTTTAGCACAAGGCGAATTTCGTCTTTTCGATTTTTTCATGCCACGTTTGCACTTGCATCTTTTTATTGAAGCTATCCTTCCACCCTCGTAGACTTCCATTTTGCTTTCCCGAAGGTTCGACCTCGAAGCTTCAACATTTTCGAAAAATCTTTGATCGTCGATCCCCGATTTATCATAATCCAAAACGATTTTTGAATGTTGTCTATCCGGTTCGGATATAGCGACGTATTCAGAGTTCTTTTTCTTTACAAGGTCGTTTTCAATGTCCTCATCCGACGAACGTTCGTTCCTAACGGTGCGAAATAAATTGACGAGAAAAAAAGATTATTTAAACAAAATGATCGATATCCCAAAATTACGTCAAACAGTTCGGAAACAATCTGCAATATATGAAAAGTCCATTTTTTCGTATTTTCTTTAGGAAATGAATTTTTTATGCTTCATTTCCAAAACATCGAATTTTGAGTAACGAGATTAGATAGTCCTAGAGAAAAACGGATAAGGACTTTTCTCTATTAATTCTGAAATGATAAAATAATTTCGTATGAACAGTTCTTACTCGAAATGTTTGTGTGCATGAATTTTGACGCAACGACAGGCACGTCTATACACGATGAACAATATCGTTGCTAAAAATCCAATTATGAGAAAACTGCCAGTGGCTAGAAAAACGATTAAAGTGTCCTCCAAGAAATCCGCGTTCCTTTTAATATCCGATTGAACGTTTATCTCACGTTGCGATCTGTGGGTCATAAACAAAAAGAAAAATTATTCGGCCAGTCTGAATTGGAGCTACAAAAAAATCAACTTAACGATTTGTTTTTTTCTTCGTTTCGATTACTTCGCGCCCCTTTTTTTCTTCCGGTCTTCAACGTTTTTGGCCTGTTTTTTTTCTTCCTTGATTTTCCGTTTTTCTTCGTTGGTTTCTCCCATCTCCTTTTTAATTTCGCCGCCAAATCGGCCCGGCCAAATTTTCGAAGGAAATTCAACAGCCTCTTCCTTGTACATCCGCTATTCTTTCCAGCCTCGTTGCACTCGTACAGCGACGATAAACATTCCTCCTTTGAATTTATTCGCGTTTCCCAATCGTCATCGAATTTTCGATCGCCCAACTTTTTTTGCCACTTCTTTCGATCCCTCGGTCGAAGACTACTCGTCAGCTTCGAACACTCGAGAGGGCTCAGCCTTCCCGTGATGAAGTGCAAATCGTCCTCGGTTAATTCACCACCGCCATCCACCACCTGCTCCTCGAAACTCGCATTCGTCATCATTCGATAACAAACCAAAAATCATTCGACCAAAAAAAGCAACTGTATTAAAAAATTATCACATCAGCAAATCAATTTAGAAAAATATCGAAACAAACCCAAAAAAAAAAGCAACTAAATCCAAAATGTACGACGTCATCGAATCAATACACAAAAATATCGAAACGAACCCAAAAAAACGAACAATTATTTCCAAAATTCATGACGTCAGAAAATCAATTCGAAAAAATACCATCAAAAAGCAAAAAAGACAGTACCGTTTCTCTAAATGTCGATTAGGGTTGTACCAATCATTTATAGAGCATCGATATTCGTACGAAAAAATTTTGTCGACTCAACTGCACGGTTCTTCATGTACTCGTTTATTTAGAGGTCTACATCAGTTTCCTTTCGATTGGTTAATTGCACGGGCAAATAAACATTGACGGCCCTTTGGAAATTTCGTAGTCGTCTGCTAATTGCAATTGGGTCGACAACAACCTCTCCCCCCCCTCCCCTCCCTGCCCCTCGACAGTGTGATCGAAAGGAAAACAAAGACTGCGATAATTGGGCAACGAATAATTGGGGGGAAGAAAAAAAAATGTTGTTCTTTATTTTGGACGACTGAGAGTTCTCATGTATGACGAGGATTGGTGAAACGAAAGTTTGATGATTCCGGCGATCGACGATTCTCAGCTACGTTCACTTACCCAACCAACGAGAAACGTCAATATGTAAATTCTTACAAATTTCATCGCGAGTAAAACAAAACACAAAAAAACACCGCCGTACGGCTAACAATTGTTAGGAATGTAAAACGGAGTCAAATATTAATTGGGATTTCGTCCCAATCCAGCGATGACGAAGATGGCTTTTTCGTCTTCTTTTATCGATTCAACATGGCGACCTGTACGTTCAACGAAACTCGAGAAACAAACGAACTTTGGATCTTCCTATGGCAGTTTCGTCTAATAAAGTCAATTGAAATTCAATCCATCGGGAAGCTGATTGTAACCTCGTACCTTTGGATCGTTGCCATTTTTGTTGATTTTTTGTTCGTTTGGGTTTAAATGACGTTTGGATTAAATGATCCCAAAAGGAATGAAGAAGTAAATCCATGAAATTCTTTCAAAGACTTTTACAAAGTTAAAATTAAATCGATTCGTTCTCGTGTTTTCAAGGTCAAAAGTCTTCACTCTCGTTTCTTCAAGGTCAAAAGTCCTCGTTCTCATTTTTTCAATATCAAAAGACCTCGTTCTCATTTCTTCAAGGTGAAAAGTCCTCGTTCTACATTTCTTCAAGGTCAAAAGTCCTCGTCCTCGTGTCTTCAAGGTCAAAACTCGTCGATTTCTTTTCTCCAAGATCAAAAGTCCTCGATACAAGAAGCAAACAAACTGATGATAATACCCAAAAAAATCTTCCTTCACGTTTTTCTTTTCCGAAGGAAAAAAAAAGGTAGGAACTGTCAAAAAAAGAGTAGAAATCCTCGAAATTTTTGACGACTGTCAAAAATTGTTCCTCGAGCTGTCGAAACGCGACCAAAGAAAAAAGAAACGAATGGAGGAACGCTAGACTACAAAAAATTCGAAGTTTCATCAAAGTTGGCTCGTTCGAGGCCACAAGTTTTCCTCGTGCAAGCTTCAACGACGTTGAATCTTTCCTTTTTATCTTTGGTTGGTTTCTTCCTGATCTTTGATCCTTTGTCCTTGGAACGAGCAGAATTTTCAGGCGAGCTCTTCTCGCTTTCCTTGATTTTGTCCGCGTCCCCACTTTTCTTGTTCCTCGTTGTTCTATTTCTCTTGTTCTTTCTCTTCTGACGTAACCTCTTCGGGCTCTTTTCTGGATCTTTTGGTTCGTCCGTTGGCCATGTTTCGTCCTGACTCAGGCACAATTCCGCTATGTCTTTCAATCTTGTTTTCGGACAAGCATCGTCCTCGCAAACGACGTTCTTCATCTTTCGAGTAAAACATTTCGTTTCGTTTGACTTATTATCCATGAGGGAAACGCTGCACTTGCAACATTTGCAAGTCGGCGGATTTTCGCGTTTCAAAATCCCGACGATCTTCTCCTGCAGCTTCTTCAGCGCCCGGGCTGGCTTATCGTCCGATTGGGTCGAATTGTCGACGTTACTTCGTTGCCTCGTTCGCGTCGATTTGTTGACCTTCCTTGGACGATCTTTGGACTCGTACTGCAACGACCGAATCAAGATAGAGAAAGATTTCATATTTTGCCATTTGTTTGGGTTCTTTTTTGGTGGATGGAATTATGGAAAAAGGAAAGGGAGGGGAGGAGTGGAAATCGTAGAAATTGTTTGGGTTTGTTTGAGTGCAACGATGGGATCAAGAAAAGTATCGTTTGGATATTGTGGAATTTGTTTGGGTTTGTTTGGGTTTATACGAGTCTAACGATGGAAAAATGAAAGAATTAAAAATATGACAATTTGTTTGGGTTTGTTTGGGTTAAGAAAAACAAAGAAAAATTGTAAAAATGAAAAATAATGGGAATTATTTGGGCTTGTTCGAGAGCAGGGATAAAAAATTAGAAATTTTCAAACGAGCCAACGGGAAGTCGAATTCCTTCAAGTGTGACCTTGAAGTAAATTTGATTAAAAATTCGCCCACCTTGAGACTCCAGCAGTTTTTCGGGCAGTCTCTTTTTTCAATTTTTTCTCGAGTTTTAGTTTCGATTTTGAGGCTCTTTTGGGGTTTAGATTTGCAAACGGTTTCTTCGCGGCGAACGCAAAACGTCGTTGAGCGAGGTCGTGACCCGTCTCTCCTTCGTGCACCGCACCGCAAACTTCCGGTTTGAAAACGAGCTCGATCAGGTTCGGAATCGCAGCAAGATGCTTGACCACGGGCGTAACGATCGGCGAGAGGGCAATGATCGCTCGTGCACCTGTTCTCCGTCACGCAAACCTTTTTTCCACCCCGGTTGCGCTTGTACAGAGCGAAGATCACGGTCGCCAAGATCGTAAGGATTATCACCGCGAGAAGAGCCAGAAACGCCGTCCATTTCGTCGTCGTATCCGCGTTGCCGCTCGTTTTCATCGACGCTGCGTTTACCGAGCCGATTTCTCGTCGCGGCCCACTTTCAACCATATTTCATTACTTTAATCGCTCACCTAATTATTAATTAAGTTGAGATCGGTAAGTACAGAAATCATGGAGAAATCGGTATGCGAGTGAAGATTGAAAATCGGTATTAAATTGGATAATATAAAATCGGTATGTGACCGAAGAGTTAAAAATCGGTATGAAATTGAAGAATTAAAAATCGGTTTGAGATTGAAGAGTAATAAATCGGTATGAGATTGAAGTTTCAAAAACCGGCATGGGTTTAAAGATTAATAAATCGTTAAGAGATTGAAAAATGAAAAATCGGTATGAGACTAAAGAATCAAAAATGTGGATGAGATAAAAAATTTTAATATCGTATGAAATCGAAGAATAAAAAATCAGTATGCGCTTGAAGATTGAAAATCGGTAAGACATTTCCGATGAAAAATCCTAACGTGATAACAAAAAAAATTAAAAAAAAAAAAAACAGTACAATAGAACTTTCACTGGCTCGACTTAACGTGCATATCTTTGTCTCACACATCGCCATGATTCCTCGTTGACTTGGTCGCCCCGACGTCAGAAAAATACTGGATAGCGGTCTCCTTAGAGCCAAGCTTGAGCGCCCCGTTCGACGTTCCAGCGTGATTATTCTTCCTACCAACTTGTGAATCCTGGGTCGGATGTTTCCCAGTGTTCCTCGAGTTCCTCCTCATCTCGTTGAAGTACTTAATCATCCTTCCATTTTTTTTAACGTATTTGGCGAGTTCCGGCCTCCTCAGGCTTCGCAATTCCACCTCAAGTGCCATTCGAGCCCAGTTTGTGCTCCCCTCTGCGAACGAATTCGTCCAATATTGTAATTGGTTGAAAAAAGTTTCATTAAAAACGACCGATTGAAACGTGTACTGATTTTCGTGCAATTTTACGTGGCAAATAGCGTAACCACTCCTGTAGTTTGCCGCGACAATCGTCGCGATTGAAAAAGGGCATTGCAAGGAGTTGCTGCCGAGCTATCGACTCGTCGTTCAGAGAGGTTCTTGTCTCCGGCCGTGAAAACTCTTCATCCGACAATGGCCTCTTCAGATACATGTCTTCCAGCAATCTCAGACATTCTATGGGGCTCAAATTGCTCGCGAGATAGGCTACTTCCATGTCGTCGATATTTTCCTCGCTTACAGCCATCCACAATATCTGAGAATGAACATTTCAATTATATTATTAATATTATTACAATATTAATAATATAATAAATTAATTGAATATAAAAACAATAAATTTATATTACTTAAATATACTTTAAATAAATGTATAATATTTAAATATAATTAATATTTCAATAAATAATAGATATATTAAAAAATCAATTATTTAAAAAAAAAAAAAAAAAAACAAATCCGTACTCACCCCGGTGAAAAAAGTAACGAGGGTAGAAAAACATTGTAGATACTTCATCGCAAAAATAATCCGTCAAAATAAATATACAGTTGACACCCTGATCAAACATGTCGCGAAGTCTCGTGACGCAAACGACACGACAGTTGAGTATCTTTTCGATTTCGATTTCGATGCTCCCTTTTTTTTTTTTCTCCTCTTTCGTTCGCATCCGCGAGATTACTGGCACATAATGCCAATGAAATATAACCTCAAACCTCGAAGGTGAAAAAAAGAAATGACGGATATTTTCGATCTATCAGGAATCGCTTTGAGCCACGACGACGATTTTGGTTAATCCTAACAACTGCGCAGGATGTCCACCTTCGCAGCCAGGATACGAAGTTTCACCATCAGCCAAGCCTGATATGAGAAGAGACTCAAAGATTCCCATTATCGTTCTCGTATCCTTCATCACGTTCGAAAGAGTAATTAATAAAAACAGATTTTAATGAACTCCCTTGATCTAATAATCATTACGTTTTTCAATGTTCGTTCGATCTCTGGGTCTTCCGTAATTGCAGATAATTGGAGTGGAAGACGAAGACGATCTCGCGTGGTCAAAAATTAATAAATTATTGATCCGTTCTCCCCGAATGATTGGAATCGATAACAAAACGAGCTCGGTTGATCTCGACGACGAGAAAGAACTCGAATCGAAATTGAGTAATCTTTTGGAATTTCATCGACGAGATTCGCCATACGTAAGGTCAGTTGACCAACCTTTTCTCTCTCCTTTTATCATTTCTATATTTCTTCAAAATATTCTCAAATAAATTACGACCCAATTTTTTAAATTTAAGATTTGAATTAATTTTTGTTGTTTTTGCTAATTTCATTAAGGACATTATAAAGGTCACAATACGACTATCTATACACGACCTCGGCTCGTGATATTTACGTTTGGCTCGACTATGTATTCACCAGCCATGCTCGTCATATTCATTTTTGGGCTAAAATTGTTATCACGTGTCAGACTCGTTAAAGTACAGCAAGGGGATAATAACAATAACATTCTTGTCTACAATTATCAACAATAAAATCCAAACAGATGATTTGTTATAAATGCAATTTTCATTTTTTTTTTAATTTATAAAATATGGACAATTTTTTATTTGAAATAATTTATTTCAAATAAAATCATTACTCGTTGCAATTTGCAATCATAATTGCACTTCGCATACGCATTTTACAATAAATAAACCTGACGAGAAAATAATGATTACATATAAATTCATAAATAATTATACTAGAGACAATTTTCGATTGACATCGGCAATGATAATGATAATTGTTACAATTATTACTATAATTATATTTGTAATTATTATATTCGATGAATGACGATAATACTAATAATGAAAATGATTATCATTTATTTGAATTTTTTCATTTTTGATCTTTCGATCTGCCGATTTTCGAAATATCGAGGAAAGGTTCCCGCACAATCTCAAATATTTTCGAAAATGATTTTTGTTCTTTCTATTACGATGTATCTTTTCCTTCGTCGTCGAAATCACTCGGGACGTTAACGCGCCATCGATTCAAGCTGTGTCTTTCAACGACTCTATTGTGAGCCACTTTGACCGAAACGATTTTCGGCCGATCGGTACGCAATTTTTCACTTTCGATACTCGAAGATTGGGTGGAGGATGAACGTGAACGGATTTTTCGTTTTTCATCTCTGCTGGATCGACCAACCACCGCTGATTCTTGAAAAATGGTGTCCAACATAGTTTCCGTCGATACCGATGTTTCCGAACATTCGCCGATTTCCCTTTGATCGATTATCAGTGTTTCGTCGGGTTCGTAGTCGAGGGTTTCCTCAATTTTTGGTAAACTCTGCCGGACTTCCTCGCTCGAATAAACCGACGGTCGATTTTGCCGATTTTGCCGATCGCTGATTTTTCCTACCGATACTTCGGACGCATCGCTCGAATCCAAATAAATCAAAGTGGTGATCCTCCGGTGTTTTTTCTTCGAGGATTTTTCAACTTCGATCGGTTGTACCGATTTTTCACCCGGGAGTACCGATTTTTTGCCAGTATTCTCGTTGGCCCTCAAATACGATAAGGATTTGTCCAGTGACGTTTGACGGGAAGATTCTCCGAATTCTACTTCTTTCGAATAAATTCTCCTCCTCCTATTTACCGATCTCCGATCGCTCGCCGACGAATCCGTTTCGTCCGATTCGGATTCGATCAGCGGGCGATTTTTCCAAGAATTCGAGAAACGAGCTCTTTTACGGCGATCGGTAGCGCGAAAATCGGTAATATCGGAAGAAGAGGAATCGTCGTAATCCGTAATCCGATTTTCCGGGGAATCGTTGCGATGCCGTTTTCTCGATGGAATTTTCGATCGCCTTGCCGACTTGCCGTTTTCTTTGAATCTTTTTTTCGACCGATCGATTCTCGAAGATCGGTTAATCGTCCCTCTCGATTTAACATCCCCAAATCTGCTTGAGATATCCTTACCATTCACTGGGATTTTCGAAAAAGTGTGAAAATAGTCGTCATACTCGTACGATGAATCGAGCTCGTACGTTTTTACAGATTTGAGTCCAAGCGTGCAAAATTTCATCGCCGTTTTGCCCGATGATGACTGTTTTGGCAAGTCATACGGATAACCTCGTTTCACCGCGGACGTTTTTGGTCCACCTGCAAAACAGAAAGAAACTTAACCTCGTTTGATTTTCCTCGCGAAAAATTGATCGAAACATACCTTTATTGCCTTTTCGCAGTTTCTTCATTTCTTCGCGATTCCTGATGTGCCGTTTTTTCGGTTGATCATTCCATCCTTTAGCTTGCTGATTTTCCCATTCTCTCGTACCGATCATGTTGAATTTTTCACGCGCCTCGTTGTTCCTCGCCGCTGGATATTTCTTTTCGTGATCGTTCACGATCACTGAAAATTATTAATTACATATCATTTCCATGTTCGTGGAAGTTTAAAGGGGTTTCCAGTTTTCTGAAAATTGACGGGAATATATTTCCCACGACGATAATGAATCACTATTAGAAAGCTTAAAAACACAGACTGGAAAAATCCAAAAAACATCTCGTGCCGCGCTTTGTCGGGCCAATACTCGGACGGGTGACCGCGCCATGGTTGTCCGTCAATGGGGCTTTTAGCCGGACCTTCAGTAGTGACTGCAAACGAAACTTTAAGAAAATAGGATCACCCGTTTCGGAGTTATAGGCAGTTGCCTTGTGCCCTCGTGTAAAACGACTTTGACCGATTTTGATCACCAATGGCGCAAAAAATCGGGAAAAATCAGGGAAATATAAGTGTCACGTTACTCACCCTCGATATCGGTATCAAGATCGATAAACGGCACTATCGTAGGTAAGTCCGATTTAACTTCGGCTCCCGGATCCGGCAAATGATGAAGGGGTTTTTCGAGGATACGATCGTAATCCTCCAAGACTCTGGTCGCGTTGCGGAGAACTTCGGGCTCTCTGTTCGGGTTTGCTTGGGCTTGAGAGTGGAGCTTGACCCAACCGTAGCTCGCTGCTCCGTCGCTAGAGTCTGCATTTTCTGGGACTTTCGCTTTGCAACTTCCGGTCGCGGCTACGTCGATCGGCACTTCCGCCAAATCGTCACGATCAGCTACTCGCGAGAGTGTATTTTCTCTCGTCGTTTGCCAGTTCGTTTCGTCCGAGTCCGGGTTCTCAATCTGTCGTCTCGCCTTTATCTTCCTCTTGTTGAGCCTCGCCGTTCGCTTTTCTCTTAAGGAGTCGTCGGGTGTTCTGGACGCCCGGCGACGTCTCACCGCTTTCGCAATCGCGTTCCCCGACAACAAACGCTCCTTTGAGTCTCGAAAATCCGAGGACGACGATAACTTGTCGTTTTTGGATCCTCGTTTACCGTATCGCTGAGAGGAGGCCGAATCGATCACTGATATCGTTGTACGGGGTAACGTACATCTTCCTATCGGCGTGCTCGCACTGTTGTCTCCGTAAAGATTTCGGGAACTCATTTTGACACTATTCCACGAAAGATTTTTTATTTTACGATGTTTCAGTTTTATAATATTTTGATTTATTAAATTTCTGATTTTTCAATTTCACGATTTTTCAATTTCATAACATTTACGATTTCACGATTTCTCAATTTTCAAATTTTACGATTTTTCAATTTAATAGATTTTATAAATAACTTTTGGTTTCCAAAAATATGCAATTTTGTTTCGATTCAAATCTTTTTTTTAAACATTATTTTAATTGTATGTGTTCTGTTTTTCATCGTTTAGTGCGACCTAAATGTTTCGAATTAAAGTTTTACATTTAGGTTTGATTCAGTTTCGTATTTTCGACTTTATTCCCATTTTTAATTATTTTGTTTCAATTCCGAATTTTTTTTTTCGAGTTATCGAATTTCGATGAATTTTCAGATCTTTAATGTTTCAAATTTTACACTGGACACTAGTTTTCAAAAATGTTCCTTTTCACATTCACGTTTTCGTTTGTTCCTCGATCGTTTCGCAACTCGAAATCTACTGGGCGTCTATACAAGCGCTCGAGTACGTATACCAACTATTTGCTGACAATTTTTTGTTCTTCTTGGTTCGACCATATTCGCCCATAATTCTGGGTATTTATATTATTGTTTCTTTCTTCCCTTGGCCTCTCCAATCGCTTTCTCTTTCTTTCACCCGAGCTTCTTCACCTTCGATCTTTCGACAACCACAATCTTCGAAAATATCAAAATACATTTTCAAAAAACATTGCTCGATTTTTAAAAATGTTGTTTGTAAAAATGAAAAAAACATCCTCGATTTCTCAATTTTATTATTATTATTTAAATAATATTATTATTATAGTATTATGGTATATATATTATTATCATTATTATTCTTATTTATTATTATTATTCAATATTTTATTATTTTTATATTATAATTCGAATAATAATAAAATAGCGTACAGAATATATTTTCTTTGATTATTAAAATGAACAATACATAATTATTCATTCTTTTTTAAATATATTTTGTTATTAAACATTTGCAGCTTCGAGCCTAAGGAAGCTCGGGACGAGGAGGAAGGAAATGAAAAAAGTACGACGAGCGAGATCACCGAATCCGTGAAGCCAAAAACAACGACAGCCAAAACAAACCAAAAGAACAAACACGTGCAAGCAATCGAAAAAATAGGACGAAAATTGACCGACAGTAATTCTACACGTTTTTAATAATATTTATACATTTTGTTGCAGCAAGATATTCTCTTATAACTATTTATTAAAATATTAAAATGATAAAACAATTCATACTTTATTTTTTTCTTTCAAGGAAAATTTGTAAACATTTTTACAAACGAAAATTTTGAAAAAACATAGGTTTGTATTTACAGTTTTAGTTCGAGTAATAATTTGAGCGAAAATTTTCATAAGAATGAAATGTGGTTTTTAAAAAAATTGAAAATTGATTTTCTTTCGGTGACGATCTTTTTTAGCACCAATTAAGGGGGAAATGTAACTTTTACTATTTTTTGTTTTTGGGATAAAATCTTACGACAATTTTTTTAATTTTGACGTTTCACGGGGTGGGGAAGTAATTTGAGAAAAAAGAATCGTCTTTCTTGCATTTATCCCCTTAACGTCTGAATCTTGTTTTCCAGAAGATACCAAAATCACCGTGTCACTTCCCGTCGCCGTCATATTCGTCGGCAGTGTAATTCTCGTCACTTGTTGCTGCTCTCTCTATCTGCGAAATCGATTGGCCGCCTGCTTCGACAAAATCACTGGGAAGAAGAAGAAGAAAACGAGGTGAAGTAACGGCACTATTCGTTCATTAGCGCATCTGCGCGAGTTTGGCGTTGAGAAAAATGTCGATTTTCGATGTTTTGCAATTATAAATATTGCAATTATGAATATTGCAGTTATAAATATTGCAATTATAAATATTATATACGTTTTTCGAAATCGTTAAACCAGAAAAATGTTAATGGTGGATCCGGAACGTGGAAAATCGAAGCCGAAGTCTCGAAAGAAAATATCGCAATCAAAAAAAAGTCGAGCAAGATCTTTGTCGCTGGACGTAACGAATTTCCCGACCCAGAAAAGCAGCGCCATCACGATGACCCACGACAACGACGAGCCTTCGACGACTGGCTGTTATCGTTGTTGCAAAAAAAAGAAAAAATCGAGAAAATAAAAAATAAATAAATGACGATAAAATCGTTGTTTCACACTTTGGTCGATAACTTTATTTTACCGTAGATGACAATAATTTCAAAATCGGATTTTTAATTTTTCGGAGAAACCAAAAAGTACGTAATTAATTTCGATGAGCTTCGATTTATTTTTACTTTTCATCAAATTATTTGTTATTAAATTCTGTTCCCATTACAAATTTATTTGAATTTATTAATTATATTTATTTAAAATGATTTAGTTAATATGTGAATTTAATTTGGAACTTTTTTAAAATGTATGTTGTCTAAATTAATATTTTTATAAATTGTATTAATATATTTTTGATGAGATACAATTCCTTCCGATTTGTTTGGGTTACTTTTGATAATTTTTAATGAATTATTAGAAATAAAAATGATATAATTTCAGATCATTAAACATGTACCATTAATAATTAGTACTTTTTTATCAATAATAATTATTAATTTTATCAGCAGTGGCAATTGTACAAAATAAATTCGAATCAATTGTCGATCTAAATTAAAATAAATTATCGATCTAAATTGAAATCAATAATCGATCTAAATTGAGTAGAATCTCGGCTGAGTTCATTGCTATTAATGAATTTTTCCAATCGCTCGAAATACGCGAGGGTAAAGTGTCCTGTCAATTTGACAGTCGCGATTTGTGATTATAAATGAGAGATGGAAGTGTTTGTAGGTTTCATCATCGTTATTATTTGCTTCCAATTAAATTTTCGATTGATTCGTTGTACGATCGATGTGAATCTTGGGGAATTGGAATATTTGGCTGCGCATATGGATCCATTCGAGTGTATACGTTTGATCGCTGCTCTTCATTACACGACTTACGAATTACCTCAAAGTATCGCTGGAGCTGGTAATATACGAGTATATACAGGGTGTCTCACTGAGGAACGTTATCCGTTAAATGAGGGGTTGGGGTGAGATTTTGAGTCGGTTGATGTAAGCATGTATGGATCTCGGATCAACCCCTGAGTTATTATTAATGTTTACGCACGTGTACTAGTGCTTGCCCAACCCAACAAAAAACAAACAAAGCTCGAAATAATTATTAGATTTTTATATTTTGAAAACAAATACACTATTTAATTCCCGTTCAACTCTCCATTTCTAGGGAAAAATGTCAAAAAAATATTCTAGAAAGGTTTTTTTCGATTTTCCCAATCTAATTTTGCACTTTCGGCAAAAACTCGGGCATATTCGTAATCAGCGGAAAATTTCTGATGAAACAGACCCTTTTAAAAGTTCAAAAACGAAAAAAAAAATTTTTCGACCTCCCGGGCCCGTTTTCCCGAAATCTCAAAAATCACGATATTTCAAAAGGTCGTAGACTGCGCTTCTTATATGATATCGGAAGACATTTGG
>JAPYZI010002814.1:0-21069 GCA_030523105.1 Ophioninae sp. A BG-2022a | reverse complement strand
AGAAACGTCTTTTTGAAACTACTGGCTAAGTTTGAAAGCTGGGAAGTATAGTTTTTCAAACTACTGGCGAACTTTGGGAGCTTGGAAGTTGAATTTTATCAAATTATTGGCAAAGAGAAACCGTGGGAGCTGAAAAGCATCTTTTCACAAACTACTGGCAAACTTTGAGAGCTGAGAAATATGTTTTCTCGAACAACTGGCAAAAGCTGAAAGCTGGAATGTAATATTTCTCAAACAACTGGCAAACTTGGACTGTTAAGTGTCTTATCTCAAGGTACTGGCTGACATTGAGACCTGAAAAGTATCTTTTCTCAAACTACTGGCGAACTCTGAAAGCTGACGAACATCATTTCTCAAATTACTAGCTAACTTTAAGCGTTGAGCATCTTTTCACAAACTACTGGCGAACTTTGGGAGCTGAGAAATATGTTTTCTCGAACTACTGGCAAAAGCTGAAAGCTGGAATGTAATATTTCTCAAACAACTGGCAAACTTGAACTGTTAAGTGACTTTTCTTAAGCTACTGGCTTACTTCGAGAGCTGAAAAGTATACTTTCTCAAACTACTGGCAAACACGAAAAGCTGAAAAAGCGCCGTTGTTACTTATTTCGAAATGAATACTGCGTCAACTCCCTGAATAGCGCAACGAGTTTTTTTTTTTTCTTCCTAATAGTGCTGCAGCTCCACTGTCAATTTCTGTACACTCGTTAATACAATACGTGTAAGAGCGTGATGTAGACCGCGTTACGAAGCAGTTGGAACGGTGTGGGATACTTAAGAGTCATTAGCACAGGAGCCATCTTGTGTTCCATCGTACAAATCCGGATGCGATAGAAGGGGGGGGGGGTGTCCGGTATAATCGAGAAATCATATACAGCAATAGCGAACGAAACCCCCGGGCGTCTCTTCGCCGTTTCGTCGCTTCATTTCCTACCAGAGATGAGTATTTAGGGAAAACGGATAGTCCGGATGGGAATTCCGTTGCATCGTGATAATTGGTGTGTAACGAGATGGCAAACGATTTGCAATATCGTCCAAAGCTAATTCAACTAGTCGGCGTCTCCGTGAGATTACTGGTCGGCACGTTCATCCGTAAAATTTCATTACAGAGCTTAATTCCCAATACCGTATTAGGCGTACAGTCTTTAAGCCTCCCCCCCCCCTCCCCACCTCTTACTAGAATCTGATTTCGACTTGAAAATGTACAACCGCACAGAAAAAAAGCCTCTTTCTGTCTGGAGGTTAAACCATGTTTATTACACGTTCTTGGGGTCACTAAAAACGAATCTGAATTCTATTTAACACTGTCCCGTCATGTTTTTGCCATAACCTTAAATATAGCTATAACACAGGCACAAAATGAAAATTCCTATCCCGTTGGTCAGACCATTTTCACCCAAACCCGAACCCAAACAAACCCAAATCCAAACAAATCCGAACCCGAACCCAAACAAACCCAAATCCAAACAAACTCAAACCCAAACAAACCCAGACCCAAACAAACCCAAACCGAAGCAAAATCAAACCCAAACGAACCCAAACCCAAACAAATCCAAATCCAAACCCAAACAAATCCAAACCCAAAGAAACCCAGACCCAAACAAGCCCAAACCCAAGCAAAATCAAGCTCAAATACAAACCCAAACCCAAGCAAAATAAAACCCAAAGAAACCCAAACCCAAACAAACGCAAACCCAAACAAATCCAAGTATAAACAAACCCAAACCCAAAACAAATAAAAGGCTAAGTGACCCAAATGACCCAATGACAATTATCGTAACTACCAATCCTTATCGCAATCACTGTGACAACGCGTAAATACAATTTCGTCTTTTCGTAATTGATTACAGACGACTACGGATTACTGAGCCAACGTCTGGTGGAGTACGCGAAGAATCAAGGCTCGATCGACAACATAACCGTGATCGTGGTGTTTCTGTCCGATCCGAGGCAAATAATATCAAGGTCAGCGTACGGAAATCCCCTACTCGCGGATGTTCAAATGAACAACATGGAACCGGACAATCAATATTTATCGAACGCTAATGGGCAATACGAGGTCAACTCGGCGTTCGTCAAGCAACACTCAACGGGTAACAATGGCTCGACCGATATGAGCATGGACGATGAATATGGGAATTACGGTGATAAATCGAGCAACGGTAAACGTCATGAGAACGGTGATAAAGTCGCTGATTACGACGCCGAGGAGGATGACGAGGATCTTGGCCCGGAAACCGACGTCGACGCGGTCGACGATGTTTCCGAACCTATCACCACACTCTCCGATGTCTCGCGGCAGCTTTTCACCGACAAGCCGGATCCGAACGAGATTTATCGCAACGACGAGTGCATGGACGACGATTATCCGTCCTCCCCGAACTCCACGAGTGAGTACTTTTTTACAATTTTACAATCCTGATAAACCCAAACGCAACAACCAATCCAAACGAATCAAAATAATTCATAAAAATTCAAATAAATCAATCAGGCGAACCCAAACGAATTCAACCGAATCCAAACGAACCGAAACAAGCCGAAACAACCCAAACATTCCGAAAGAATACATACGCGCCCAAACAAACCCAAACTTAAGCCGAATCAACCTACACACGCTCGAACCTAAGAAAACCGATACGAACCCAAAAAAAAACTAGAAAAACGAGTATTCGCACGAACCGTTGGATGATAAAGATTTTTCTATTTTTTTTTTTTTTTTTTTTTCGATATAACAAAATTCAACGAGTACACAGCCGTTCGTCTATCGTTTTAACGTCGTCCGCCCAAATTACGTGAAATTCCCAAGAGCCGTTCAGGAAATACGTGAATTTGAACGATCGTGTTCTGCAATACCGACAGCAATGGTGCACCGTTCCGTTTTAAGAAAAGCGCATCGCGTGTGCATTCACTCCCAGTGATATTTTGGGATTCACAGTCTTCGTGTTCATGATCCACGAGAATGGCTCTAACCGGTTTTTTCACGGTTCGCCAAGAGCCTCCAGTCGATTCACGACTATTGCCCTTTTCCTTCCTTTTTGTTTTTTTTTTTTTTTTTTTTTTTATTCTTTCAGTATTTCATAATTTACGGTAGAATAATTTACCAACAATTCTAGCAAGTAATGGAACGTTTTTTTTGTTTCGTTTTGTTTTTACTCTTTCACATTCTTCTTTTGTCTTTTTAAATCTCTACTCGAGATATGGCCACAGAGAGAGAGTGAGAGAGGGGGGTGGGAGAGGAAGAGAAATTTCTTTTTTTCACCGTACGGTTGAACGAAGTCTGTGGATCGTCATGGTCCGTTCTCTCGAGCCCTTCCGTTCTTTCATTATATACCACTTTTTTTTCTCCCTCCCCTCCCCTCCCCCCGGCCCCCTCCTCGTCCTTCCTCCTTTCGATTCTTGCTCAGCCTACGCAGTGTGCGAAGGCCCTGAATAACTTCGCTTCCTCCGCGATTGAATATCAAAAGCACTGCACCTTCTTAATACCAAGTAATGAAAACAACAATTCAACCAAAGTGGCCGTTTATCCGCCATTTTTTAACCTCAAATCGTCTTGAACGAAACACGCATTGATTAATCGAAAATCTGATGAGATTCGACGTATGATTTCTTCGTGTAATTCGATCGAAGTAACTTTTCGAAACTTGCCGATTCAATGTTGGTGATTTTGTAATTTTAAGTGGAATTTTCCAGCAAGCCACTTCGAGCTTGCCAAATTTATTCAGGTAGATTTTGTTCCCAATTGCTCGAACGATAATTATTCGTTAACTGGTGCACAGAAGTATAGACAATTAGGAATAAAAATATGGATTTTCTAACAATGCCCGAGGCATGAAACCCCTTAAACGATCGGAATTATCGCATTTGGAGGTATCGTCGTGGAGCGCTGGCCGACATTGTGAAAAGTTTTCAGCTTTCACCTGGCTCTGCACCAGTCACTGCACTTCCTGCACTGATTGTCCTCCTCTGACTCGGTACATTTACCGACCCGTAAGCCGCAGTAAATCAGATCAGATTTCGCCGAGTCGGTGCCTCCTTTTTTTTTTTTCTTTTTTATTTATGTGTGCCGGTTGAAAAAAAAAAACAAAACGAAAGGAAGGATCAACTTCGACGAAGCCTGCTTCGCAGAGATGATCGTGTCGTGTTAATTTCTTGGCTGTTATTAGCCCATTAATCACTGGTCAATTTTAATACGGTAGGGAGTAAAAGCATACTTCGTAGGACTGACGATCGTTGCCTTCCGAAGGCAAATCGATGATGGTTGGAAAGCGTTTTTCCCACTTTGCGATGAATTCTGCTTTCGTTGGAACCAGCGTACAATTTATCCGCAGCTTTTCGCTTCAAAAGTATTTCGTAAATCTGAAACGATTAGGCATTGCCAATTGATAGGTTCTGGCTTCATATCTAATTAACCGCTAATTATGAAGTTTCCAACAAGCGAAAGCTACCTCTTTGCGATCAGTTCAGTTTCTAAACTTGTTCCGTCAAAAATCTAACAAACAGTGTTTTTACAATTGCAGACAGGTACTCAAAATTGGAACTGACTTTTGGACAATTTACGATCATGTATACGTAGAGGAAAATAGTTAGTAAAGCATTTGAAGCTAATTCCGTTCCATTTACTTAACGATTACATTGAACATTGGCTATCAGTGCTCGATTGAAGTTTTTTTATTTCCGTCTAAATATTCAATATCGATAAAACTGTGATTCAACACTAAAGCTACTTTTGTACGATTCTAAATGAAATTTTCCGTACTTTTGATTATCCGTTCAATCTTTGCTGCCAATTAATCCGGATAATTGAGGTTCGACTGTACCGAAGATGTAACCAAGCGTGCGGTTAGTCCGACGTACCGGATTCTACGCTTTCGCGTACCCTACGTTAGAGATATCACACTGAAGTGGAAGCACCTGCATTAACTGTACAATACCGGTACACGCGTATCTGCTAGCCGCATTACTGATGCGCATGCCCAGAGTGCACTCTCACCGTGCTAGCACTCTCAAGCAATACCTGCTGTCTGGGATGACGCTGAACATTCTCAGTTGGTAACAAGAATTTTATCCATCTGAATGGCCGGAAAGTCATCATCGGATAGCAATGAATCGCTAGATTGCTGGCACTGCGAAGACTCGTTTGTATCAGCGATACGATGAATCCGTAATGTTTAAAAATCGGCTTATTTTGTAACATTAGGGGTTCATCTAAAAATCTTCATTCGACACCTTCCACCTCGCTGAGTTTTTAAAAACCTGTCGTTTTTGTGCCCTTCATAAGCTCAAATAATTAAAGAAAAGTTCATACTATTTTTCGAAACTTTCAGTTTGAGGTTAAAATCGTACAATTATAGAAAACATGACCTTTGTCACACATTTGTTTGCGAAATGAATCAAGAACATTCCTAACCGAAATAGTTTTGGCTCGGACATGAAATAGTCGGATTTATGGACAATGCGTTAAATATTGTGATAAACATTTCTTTGAGTTCTATCAGAGTATGTTTATCTATCAGGGAAAAACGGTTTACAGGGTTAGTACACGAATGTAACGGATTGCAGGTTACTCACAGTGCCATACACGGTTTATAGGGTGATGGTACGTTCTACGGAAGTATCATGTGATCTACGATATATCAATGTTCAAAAAACACATCAAATTCGATTTTTTTCCTAACACACAGCCAAATATCTAACACTTTTTTGGTTAGCTGGGTTCGAGAAGTAGGACTGTGTAAAAAGCGCAATGACCGCCGCGCCGGCATTCGCGGGAACTAACCTTCACGAAAAAATGTATTACCCATTCAACGGACGAACATCCCCACCCTCTAGTTTTAGGGGTAAGAACAATATGGCTCATGTGAAGGTCCATATGTGCATTTTCTTTGAAACCGATCTTTTTTCGACAAAAATACCTTCTCGTGTATGATCAGGCAAAAAAGTGACGCAGAAAATATCGTCGTATAACAATTGTTATCGGACGTATGACAATCGTCCGACATAACTGGACGATTGTTTGTCTCTAGCTTTCTCGCAGAAGTCGAAATTGAAAAAAAAAAAACACCGAGTATCAGGCATCAGAATTCATAAATGAAGACGTCGATGGTTTTATTTAACGTTAAAAGATATTTCGAGAAATGTCGATTTGAAAATGAACGTTGAACAGTCGTTAAATCAATGATTACATCAGATGATGCAAATTTTTCAGGACTTTAACACTATGGAAAACTTCGATCGGTAACGAATAAATTTATCGCATGTAATTTTCGTTAAATCTAAATAAACCAGTCACGAAAAAACGGAACTCGAACATTTGTTAAGTTATGTCGATCTTCCTCGTGTCCTTAAAACGAATAAAAAGCAATATTCGAGGTTGGATTTTTTGAATTTCGCGCGTTTACACTTTTCTCGGGAGTGCGACCAGCCCATAGGTTGGTTCTCAGCTCATACATGATTCACGTCGTGAAAACATTCCCTAGTCTCTCGTCCAATCGCTGGGCGTGGTTGCTTCGAGAGGATTCGTGTGGTAGGGATTTCGGCGGTTGAACCCCTCCCGAGTCAGGTCTCTCGCGCAGTTGCACAGGGACACTTTGATCCGGCTATAATTTCTGAACTGCGTACAAAGAAAAATACACCGAGGAATAATATAAATATAAAGTACCGAGAGTGATTAACATCGGGTTGCTCAAACTAAAATTCGTACAATCGACCAATAAAATAAACTTGTTTTTTCTCCGCTCGGTTAATTGCGTTAAAAAGTAACAAAAACCAGGATTTTACCGGCAACCCGATTTTCCTTTGTTTTGTTTTTATTTTTCGGGATCTTTCGGAAGCCGCTCGGATTATTCGAAAATAACAGCTGAAGAGGTACGTTGTCATGTTCGGTTTCAAACCTCTTGTTCTTTTCTCTGTCTTTCACTTATCCCCCCCCCCCTCCGCCACCAACTTCCTTTCGTTCTGAACGATCGTGTTTTCAATATTGATACTTCGCTCGCCGGCCGGCGAAAAAGTTCGAGCGCTATACGACCGTCCTTCCACCACACCCTCTACGACGTTTGAATTTCGAACGTTCGTTAAAAGATCCCCTCCTTTCTTTTTTTTCCTTTTTCACTTCTTCCCACACGCAGCGAATGATCGAGGCGGTGTAGAAAAATTGAGCGGTGATCGCATCGTTTGACGAAACCATCAAGGAATTCTCTCCCGCTGATACGCGATTCTTACGGTTCATGTGTGAAAAAACGTTTCTGTCGTTTTTTTCTTTCTTCACGTCGGCAACGATGGAGACTCGTTACCAAGCGGAAAAAAGGTCTTTCTTTAAACGTAAAAAACTTACGATTCGAAAAATATCTCGATAAAGTGTTATTTTTTTGCAAAGTATCCGTAAAGAAAAAAAATCACCCACAAATCGCGTTGAAGGAATGGCTCAAGTGTATCGCGGATTGTGCTATGTCCTGACGTTTGAGTCATGTCAAGATAAAAGAAAATCGTAGAGAGATATGACAAGTTGAAAGTTGCTTAGTTGAAATATAACGATTATTTCGTTTTTTTGTTTGTTTCTAACGTAGAAACTTAGTGCGAGAAAAGCAACACAAATCTCACTATCTTAATCATTGTCAAAAGTGCATTTCGTCGATTTTTTTATTCCTTCAGAAATGAAGAAATCGAAAAATAAACAAGAAAAAACTGGTTTCAAAAAAGCCTTCGGTTAATGAATACAAATCTTACTTCTTGAAGGTTAAGTATCGTCCAAATTCAATAGCTGAAGAAATTAGTTTACGATGCGTTCCAACGATGCAAAATTCTTTACGGAAACACAAAATCTTTCTCATTGAACTTCGGTATCCATATAGTTTTTGCTACAACGTTACTCAGGTTCATTATTACGTCTTCTTCCGACTCTTCGTAATACGATAAAAGAAGTATGCCTATATTTGAGTTTGAATACTATTATGCCTGCGATTGCAGTCACCGAGGTACGCCCCGATGCAGAATGGCATTTTTCAGCCGAAAGCGGGTTACTCGAGTCACACGGGAATATTAGGACGCAGAAGTTTGCGTCGTTGGAACGCGACGATTTCTCTTTGCCGTTTATTCATTTATTCATTTTTCTCGCTATCTAAAGTCTTTTTTTTGCTAATCAAGGACACAGATGACTAACGAGACAACGTAGAAACAACTTTGTCACTTTTGCAGTTCAAGCTTATCCGAGTTAAAAAAAGAAAAAACAAATACATTCGAGAACGGTAAAAAGTCGTCGCAACTTTTCTAAAATCAGATTCGTTTCCATTTTTCAGAAGAGAGAATCGAGAAAGCGGACTTTAGTGTGAACCGGTCGATGTTTCTGTCGTTGCGCTAATTACAGAACTTGCCTAATCGCAGATGAACTTTCGAACGTTTGCGAAGAGAAAGAATTTTTGATGCCAGTTTCCGCCGGGATCTCTGGAATATCTCAGGTCTCTTCGGCTCGTGAAAAGCTGTCAAAGACTGCGGAATTTTTTTGGCGATTCGAGTACCGCCCGAAAGAGTAGAAGAAATTCACACGCAGTGACGAGTCGTCCGCCTAATTGGGGGAAAGACTCTGTCTTCGTAGCTCGAGTAATTCGCAAGCTACAATTATTTCAATTTTTGGTGCGTGTCGTACGCACATTGACAATCATCCGGATCCCTTTCTACGATCTTTACACTTTTTAATATCTTATCGTCCACCAGACCCGTTATAACAAACAATCAACGTTTTCGCATAAAATCCTCCGTTCAATAATTCAAACGTGGTTAGAATTATTTCGCTTTTCGATGGCGCAGAAAAATAAAAAACGAAGATGATAATTTCTGTTCGTACTCGAGTATGCACCAAAGTAACATCCTTTCTCAATGCATTTCGCGGTTGTTAATGATCAACCCGACACGGCAAATTGGATGTATCGACGTAAGTTCACTACCTCCTAGTCGGCTTCAGATCGTACTTTAACGAATTTATCTCATTATGACGCGAAAGGTAAAATATACACAACGTGTTTCGACTGGGCGACCCTAAAATACGACTTTCTCGTGGAGTTTACATTGACAATTTTACTCATTGATCTTTTCTTCGTTCAATTTTCGATACGAATTTTATATCACGCGAAATGTACTGAGATTGAAATTTCCCTTATGTATGTTATTTAAATTCCTTCTTGCCAATTCCGGCTGCCAAATATTGCTCGAAATTTTGTATTTTCTTGTACTAAAGCTTTTCGATCATAAAACCTACAAATTTGAGCATTGAACAAAATTCTTGAATAATAATTAAAATTTGAAAAGCGAAAACATTGAACGTTCTCAAATGGATCTTCATTTCTTCATTTTTTTCACTACAAATAAAAGCTATTATAAAATGTTTTTTTAAATTATTAAAAATAAAATTGATACTTTCTATCTTCAGCAATGAAATTGTTTCGAAGCCACGTTTGAACTTGAAATTGCAAAAACCATCGCGCTCTAACATCAAACCCGAAAAATATATTTAGAAATAGATTCGAAGTCATCAAATTTGACAGTCTTTTGAAAATAAATCTCAAGACGCGTGGCCGTAATACGAATTAAGAAATTCCCAAAATAGTTCGTGCTACAAAACTGTTTCGTTAAGTGATATTCGGGTCGAGTTAATTGACCCAAATTGAATTCTTTTGGTTCCATTTTCTTGCCGGGAGGGGGGAGGAGGGCAATTTAATATTTCACACCATCGTTGGTGTAACACGTCGTATTGGCTCGTTCCTACCTATCCCCCATTTCCCATCGTTGCATTCGACTCTATTGGCATTGATAAGGTATCGTTGCTTTATTCCTCTTATCACCCAACCAATCCTTTCCCTCACTCGTGCGTTTGTGCAATTTCGAACGCGAATCGATTCTCATTGTGCTTATGCCTCCGAATCGATGCCAGCCCGGTTTCATTGCTCCATCCAGTTTCGATCGATGACTATGTTTTCCTCGACATTTATGGTTTTATCGTTTCCGTTCGATTATGGATTTTGGCATGAATTTCGAAACATTCGGACGAGAGTAAAAGTATTCCGTTTAATCATTCATCATTTAACTTCGTCGTTAGTGATATCCTTAACTACGACAAAGGACGATTCCGAATGTCAAATCACAATGAGTCATTTCGTTTCTCATTTAAGAATTTTTAATCCTACGCCTTCAGGAATTCGACTATTTGCATTGTAACACAGACTTTAAAGTGTTCATTACATTTTGTTAAATAAATATCGCTCGACCCTGAAATAATCGAATCTCGAGCTAAAACGTAAAAATCGAAGTTTTTCTTGGATTTATCGTTTTTTTTGTTAACATAGATTTATTTTTCATTTTTTTAAATATTGATTTCGATCAATTTTTCGTTATTTTCTAATATATATAATTTTTTTTTATTAATATTAATATAAAAAAAATTTTTAATTTGAAAGTATATTTAAATTTTACTTAAAATTAAAAAATATATATTTCAATTTTAATTTAAAAGTATAAAATTAATAATTTTAAATTTAAAAGTATAAATTTAAAAATGAATTAAGAATTTTCGAATTTGTAGTGTACATGTAATGATTTTTGCGATGACGTGTATTTTACTAAGAAGAGAGTGCAAATTGCATCTTGCTTTTGTCTCGCTCTCTTTCTCCCTGTCTCTCTCTTGCTCGATTCAAGACTATGACACAATATTTTAAATTAGACTCCCGAATAAACTGCGTTTCGTTAAGTGGGGAAATGATGAAGAGACCGCGAGCAATTTTTCATTTTTAACTATCCATCACTCTGCCAATTTGCGGGTCGTGTTTCAACTCTGGACATTGTTCCGATTGAAGGTATTTATGGAATGTGAAATTACTTAAATTTCGCATTTTTTATTCCTCGAATCGGCACTTTGGGTGATATTTTTTTTATTATTATTCTTTAACGATCAGTTCTTTATTGCCATCGTTAACGCCGCAATAAAAAACGTTGTTTCGAATAAATGCTTTTTAAAACCGAAGCAAAAACACTCGAGGTTTTCTTAACATTCTTAAAAAAAAAATCGATTTGAAGTTTAAATCGTTGCAACGTATTATCGTATTTTATTTATTTTTTATTAATTTTTTTAATTGATCGTTCAATGAGGATTCTTAAAAACGTTCGAGTCCTTCTCGTGACTCGAATAAGCTGAAGGACGTTCCGGAAATTGAAGAAATCTGAATTTTTGTTGCATCTTAACCTAAAATCCCACATTACTGTTTAGCTTTGTTTGGGTTCGAATATGCATTTTCAATAATTGCTAAATTCTCAAACCCGAACAAACTAACTTTTATCGTTTATTGAATATTATTATTTTGTCAGTGAAGATTCGTCTTTAATCCAATCCTTCACTGACCAAAATAATATTATATAAAAGTGAATTCCCTTGTTTGGGTTTTTTCTGGGTTTCGGGAAACCTTCACTGACCAAAATATAATATTATATAAAAGTGAATTCCCTTGTTTGGGTTTTTTCTGGGTTTCGGGAAACCTTCACTTACAAAATAATATAATATTATAACCCAAACAAACCCAAACAAAAATAATATTATATTCGATAATCGATAAAAATGAAATTGTCATAAAAATTCTCGAAAGAATAAGCGTACTTATTGGGAGCGAGAAAGCAAGGCTCGATGTTTCGACAGAAGCGTAAGAAACCGTGGACAAGCCGGGCCTTGAATAGCGGTAGCAGCAGAGTGAGACTCCGGTATAAAATTAGCTTCGCCCCGGCCTGTGTTGGCCTCTGTATGCGTGTGCCTTGGACCTGACCGATGTCTGTGTCTCTTCGAGTCTCCGAGCGTTAACAAACGCGAAAGTGTCGTACCCACATGTAAAATCTTTTCTCCCCCCCCCCCCGCTCCGCCCTCTCGCGATCCCTCCTTCTCGAAAGGGAGAAAGGGAAAGACGAGCCTCGAGACATTCGTAGTATGTACAGTATATGACGGTAGACGTGCGTGATAGAAGGCTTGCACGTTGGTCGAAAAAGAAGAAAAAAAAAAAAAAAAAAAAAAGGGACGGATGAGGAAGAATGGCAACGAGGGGATATACGAGCGTTTCTTCACGTATTCCACGTCGGAAATGACGAGGACGACGAAACGTACAAACCCTAGACGCAGGAATTTTTTTTGTCTCATCGGTACGAGTAGATACTCGTGTGAAAGAAGATTTCACATCTTCACTGTGAATTTTCCTCGAAATGATACTTCACCGGAAACGAAAAATTTGATTCTTCATTTAACGAAATTTCAAGTAAGAACAATCGTAGTGCACCTTCAAATTAGGGACTCTGTTTACTGGGATCGAAAAGTCACGTTTATTTATTATTTTTAAAATAATCAAGTTTCGAATTATCTAAGCTTGGAATAATCGTTTGGATTTTATTTATATTTACGAGAACTGAGTTGTGCACGAAAAAAAATTAGTTTTACAAATTAATGATACATTTTCGTTTGGTTATAAATTACTGTAAATAAAAAATCGTTGACGATTTTTTTTTGGGAATTTTAAGTATAATAAATATTTGTGTTACAGTGAAATCGATATTAAGACCTGAGTGTACTCGGAGCAAAATTGTTTTTCTTTTTATTATTTTTTTTTTTTTTTAAGGTGAGTCAAGTTTGAAAAATCGTTTGGGATTTATTTATATTTCCATGAACAAAGTTATGTACGAAACAATACTTTTCGTAAATTAATTTCAAGTTTCTCTCTTATAAATAAAATAAATAAATTTTAAATAAATATAAATGAAGATATAACCTAAAAAAGATTTGAAGAAACAACAATGAATTTTTACATCAGCTTGTGCGAAGAATAAAATATTGTTTATTAAAGTACAAAGTTAATTAAATATACTGAAATTTGCATTGAAATAAACAATCCGTTATTGTTGTAACGAATTAAAAATCTTATAAATAATAAATATTATTAATACGTTTATTTAAGAGACAAAAATATTCGAATGAATTTTCGTAGTAAAGCCTTCAAGGAAAAACTTCGATAAAATCGAATACCGGTTTCAATCCGTTCAAAGTCATGCAAATGATAAATGCAGTTAGGATGTGCGTGGGCCGATTGCGTCGCCCTGCACTTTCAATTTTTTAAAAATAAATACGTTCGCGTCGCGCCCGAGTTTCCTTTCGAGCATCGCTCAATAAACGATAAATTTCAGTATACCCAATCCTGATCACCAAACCCAAACAAATTTTAACGAAATTGAAACAATTGATATTCGAATAGTACTAAACCCAAACAAAGGTGAACGTAATTACAAAAATTCATACTCTAAAAGTGCTAAACCCAAACAAAACATTGACGTCATTGTTAAAATCCATATTCGAATCAGTGCCAAACCCAAAGTACAAATATTGTTTGGGATTGGTAATTATCGAATATTGCAAAAATCCATTTTCGAAAATTAACTAACCCAAACGAAGGTCAACGTTGTTGTAAAAATACATATTCGAAAAGTACCAAACCCGAACAAATTTAAACGTCGTATTTTCGATTCGTCACTTATCGAATATGAAAAAAAAATATTGATGTTCCAAAAGTACCGAATCCAAACAAATTTAAACGACACTGTAATTAATGCATATTCAAATAAGCGCCTTTAAAATCTTTTGAACAAATTCGAAACCCAAACAAACTCAAATCAAAACAAACCGCAACGTCATTAAGCGCAATTTCATATCAAACCCAAACAAACTCCAGCATCGTTGCAAACAACAATAATACTCGATTATTGCCGAACCCAAACTAACCCAAACGAGCTATGACCGTTATTGACCGTGAATACCCATCCACACGCTACAAATGAAAAAAAAAAGAAGAAAAGAAAACAGGAGAGATAAAAGGTTAAAGTTTGGATGCACGCACGCGCACGGACGCACTTATCGCATCGATATACGTTGATGGGTTGGTCGCTTCTCGGAGCCTGCGTCTCCGTCAGGTATCGGATATACGCGAACCGAGCCTGTTGCTACACGGATGGCAGGTGGGCGGTAGCCCGAGAATTGAGATTCGGAGGCGTTTACCATTTTCCGCATCCAGTCGCTGTGCCACGAGGGGAGACGACGGGGAGGGGTGAATGTGGATGTATCTCATACCCCCTCTTTTTGTGCACTAGTACTCTGCACTTGTGATCGAGTGCATCCCGGGCAAGCGTAGTAAGCGAAACGTGTTGAATTTTACGACGAACGAAAAAAATAAAAATAAATTATAACGACCCGATCAGTTTAAAACGTTTTGGCTCGAAATTAGTAACGTACGATCGTTTGTTTATCGATTTCAGAACCGAATCAACGAGCAGTGATTCCAGACACGGATAATGTAGGAGACAGCGAAGACTCGGAGGACGAGTGGAATTATTATCGCATCGATCCGAACAAGGAGCAAGAGGAGCGAGAGGAGGAGGAGGAGGAGGAAGAGGAGGAGGAGGCAGGAGCTGCAGGTTTCAGTCCCGTGCCACCCAAAAACGAGTCGGACGATATCGTTCCTCCAACATCGTGCGAGGAAACCTCCGAACGTACGATCGATTTTCACGAGAAACCCGAAAGTTCAAAGAACTCGAAGGACTCTAGCGATTCCGAGAGCGAGAGAGAACTTCCGAACGCACTTATCGACCCAGAGGTAAAACCTAATTGTCTCGTTTGTTACTTATTCTTCATTGATTACGGTAAAGATTTTTTTTTATTGGTTCTTCAATTATTTATAAGGAGGTTGAATAAGTTCTCGCTGTTTTCAGTTGGAAATTAATGCTTTGCTCAAAGATGTTGATCCTAATGATTCTGCAAGTCAATCAATTGCGAAGCTTGCTTGTATTGGGTTGGTCGGAAAATACTGTTTTTTTTTTTTTTTTTACATCAGAGAAATATCAATTTCGTGCTGTTCGATGTCATTTTGCCAATCGAGCAATTTTGTGATTCCTCTCTTATCGATAGCCTGACTTGTTCCGTTTCTTCGTCGATCTCATCTCGCCGTCGTCCAAAACGTTTTTTGCCTCGAAAAATCTTCGGAACGACATTTTTTATGACCTCGCGAACTATGAAATACGAAAAACGGTAGAAACGTTGTTTTGCGTGATCAATTTTCATTTTTTGTTTGAATTATCGGAATATCCCACGATTTTCATTCCTTCTGCAACCATTACCGTCTACGTAAACTGCTTTCCTCTTAGGTGATCGATTTATATTCGCAGGCGTTGCAACTACCGAATTATCGAATGAAAAATTTGTCAAACGAATCATGTATTATTATTCCATCGAGAACTATAGTTTCTCAAATTAGTAAGAATTTTGGCGATTATCAATAAATTCAGTAATACCTCAGACTACATCCGAGCTTGGTAATAGCATCCCTCGAGGAAACAGCGGGAACTTATTCAACCTTCTATTATTTCTCGAACAAATCGTTAGGCGAGTGAATAACGAGAGCCCGGTTCATCCGCAGATAAGCAACGCCACAATCGAGTTGACAGCTCCAAAAATAACGGAATCGGAGGGTGACGAAGAGGAAAAGGTCGACGACGAGCAGGAGGAGAATAAAACGACTCGAGACGAGGAAGAAGAGATAGGGACCGAAGAGGCGACCATGGATTTTCAGTTGAATCCTGACGCTGCCGAATTCGTTCCGGTCTCGCCAACCCTCTCGATGCAACCGAGAATAGAACGCGACGTGCCGATCGCTGGTTCACCGCTCAAGCAGTCAGCGCCAATGGACGACATAAAGATTCCGAGTAGACGCGAGTTCGAGAACGAGGTGCGTTATCGTCCTCACGAGATCGACGAGAAGAGTTGCGCGAACGGTAAACTATTGGAGGACACGGATGACGCGTACGAAAAACCAATTGAAGACTCGAGTATCCTGAATCTCGACGAATCCGAGGTTTCCTCGACGAAAGCCGAATTTGGAGACGAGTCCAGTTATCTGGTAACTAGTGAATTTCAGAGAACCGGCATTTCCACCTTGGATTCATCCTACACCGGTTCTTACGGTGAATTCGAGGATTTGACGGTCGATCCAATGACAAAATCCTTTGGTCCGGGAGAATTCATGGCGCTGGGTAATCCAGTTGATTTGAACGCCGTTCACGATCTCACCGATGAAGATCTGATCGCCGAGGGAGAACGCCCGGATTCAAACGACGATAAAAATAACGCGAGAAACGTCGAAACGGAAATCGAAGATAGGCAAGAATGCGAACAGCTCATTGAAAGCCCTGTGGATGACCCAACTGATAATCTTATGGATTATACACCATCCGTGCCCGTACTTCACTCCCCCGTCAAACAAGCCTTCCATTCCGACATCCACGACGACGAGGAAACCAACGAAGACGTCGCGGACTTGTTGCGTACTGATTGCACCGAACTCGATCAACCGGAATCTCAATCAACAGCCATACCGGAGATTCAAGCTGTCACGGATTTGACTTCCAGGCTGCTGGAGATGGATCTCGAAGATCGCGGCTCGCAGAATTGCGGATTTAACAAATTTAACGAACAGTGGCAAGAAAACAAGGATGATGGAACGGAGGTAAAAACTGAACTTTCATCACGTCCAGAGGAAAAAATTGTTGAAGATAATGAAGAGATACGACCTGTCGAAACGCTAGACCAGGATAGCCAACTGGTCGACAAATTCGATGAGAGCCAAACGGTAGAAACATTCGATGAAAGCCAATCGGTCGAAAAATCCGATGAAAGCCAACCGCTCGAAAAATTCTATGAAAGCCAACCGGTCGAAACAACGAAAACAGAAGAACCGTCTAACGTTGAAAACGTAACTGTATTGGTGAACGATTTTTGCACAAGCGACGATATGACGTCGTCGCAAAACTTTTCTTCGTCGCAAGCGACTATCATGCACAATCCGTTGGATCTGAACGTCGAGTCGGCTGCTGCGATGTCGCACGACGATCTTATACTCGAAGACGAGTCTTTCAGAGCTGTTTCCGAGCTCCAAAGAGTTCCGGAGAGTCCGGACGTTCTCGTATCGCCGCTCGTTGAAACCAAAACGCTTAATCCGTTCGGTCAGACGGAATTTGCCAATCCTTTGTCGTACACGAATCCCCCAGACACCGATGCGTATTTCGATCGCGGTGATGACGCGACGGGCTTGCAACAGGATGATCACCAGGAACACAAGAGTTCTTTGAACGACGATCATTATTTTGAAGACAACAGTTCTTTGGAAGATGCCAACCGTTGCAAAGAAGATTATTCTCGTTTGGATGATAAGAGTCCACTGGAAGAAACCGTTCCGTTGGAAGATTCGAGTCCTCTGGAACACGAGAATCTATTGGAACACGAAAGTCCAGCGAACCACGAGAATCCTTTGGAAAACGAAACTCCTTCGGAACACGAGAACCTTCTGAACCCTCAATGTCCATTGGAACCCGAAAAACCTTTGGAAAACGAAAGTCTTATGAAACTCGAAAATCCTTTGGAGCACCGAAGTCCCTTGGAACACGAAAATCTTCTGGACCACGAAACTCCTTTGGTACACGTAGATAATTTGCAAACCGATAGTACTTTGGAAGAAACGAAGCCAACGGAAGACGAACATTTTTCGGAACACAAGTTCGTTACAACCGACTTGAGTCCATTGGAAGATCAGTTAGTTATGAAAAACGCGAATCCTCTGGAATGCGCGTTAGATGTTAAAGCCATTACCGAGGACAATACTTCTTTGGAAAAAACGAATACTTTCGAGAACAAGTGTCTTATGGAAGACATTCCGTTCGACGATACGACTCTCCTGGAAGCCAAGAATGTTTCAGCGGACAACGGTCCTCTAATCGACAACGCGAAAGAAAACTATTCTGCGGAAGTTGATGTTCCATTCGAGAAACCTGCCGAAAACATGCACCCGGAAATCGAAGAAACAGCGGATATCTCGGGTAACCTAAAATTGTCGGAATCGTTGCAGGAATTTACGGGACTGGAGCAACAGCTGAATCCAGACGCGAATGGCGTTGCTGGTCATACGATCGAGACCCCGAACGAGAAAGACGCTTGCTCGACCACAGAAGCGGCCATGACAGTACCGGAGGAGATTCAAAACAAATCAACCGAATTGGACGATAAAACGACCGAGGAGAAATCCGAGCTGGAGAAGATCGATAAATCAGGATTGATCGCAGCTGCGGGTGCAGCAGCGGCAGTCGTTGTAGGAAGCGCGGTCGCGGCGAAAGCCTCGAAACCAAAACCAGCGGGAAAAGTATCATTGAAATCATCATCGAAGCCGAGCGTCAACAAATCCACACCGACATCGCCGACGAAGCCAACCGCGTCTGCTCGAACGTCCGTCACGGCAGCGACGAAAAAGCCAACTTCCGGTACTACCGCACCGACGCGTCCGACCAAACTGGAAACTGCGAAAAACGGTACTGCGACTTCACCGAGCGCAAAACCAAGCGTAGCGGCGACGAAAACCGCTGCGGTTAAACTTTCAAAACCGACAGGCAAATTGACGACTGCAGCAGCGCCAAAATCGAAAACAGCGAGTCCCGCGAATTTGACAAAGCCAGCAGCAGGTGCAGCTACGACCGAGAAAAAACCAACGAGCAACGGCGAAGCACCGAAATCATCAGCCGCCACTAGGGTAACATCGACTACCAAATCAACGATCACTAGCAAGCCTCAACTCAAATCTTCAACAACGAGTACCGCTAAAACGACAGTTTCGTCAACGACAACGACAAATTCGAGACCAAAAACGGCAGCGTCAACAGCCACGTCCAAAGTGAGCAAAACTACGACGACGACGACGACAACAACGACGGTCACAACGGGATCAACGAGTCAGAGGCCAAAAACTGCACCTCCATCAGGCACCGCTAATCTCGTCGCAAAATCCCGTCTCTCCGCCTCCACGAAATCACCGACGACCGAGAAACATATAAAAGAAACTGCTAACAAGCAAATATCTTCTTCTCGTACAGCCACCACAGGAACGGCTGGCAAAACGAGTCGAGCTTCTACCGGTGGTACCACCGCCATTACGAAACGCTCCACAAATCCCCCGAAAAGTACTAACCCAACCGCTAACAATGCGATACCACCACCCATTAAAAAACCTGCGTCTCGCGTCACAGCCACCAAAACGACAAACGGCAAAGTCAGCACAACAAAGACAATTATCAAGAACAAAGCCCTCGTTGAAAACGGGGTTGCCACGGGAGAACAGGAAATCGTTACTTGCACGACGACAACGACGACGACTGATACCAACGAGGAAGACGTACCCAGGAAAGATATCTCACCCGTTGATACACCGAGCGACAATCAGCTCATCGTAACCGCGGACTGAGCTCGGAATTAATAAAAGTGAGAATTTCCGATCGATGCCGCTCGTGAACACTCAATTTAAATCATCATATAGCTTTTTACAATAATTGTACGTTGCACCGATAAAACGCGGGAAAATATCGCCCCCCCCCCCCCAAATCTCCTTACCCCAATCGTACGCAAAAAAAAAACGAAAGAAAAGATGAAAAAAAAGAAGAAAAAAAAAAAGAAAACGCGAGGATCGTTCGATATACGTGGATACTGATTTGGAACGATTGTTGCTTGATATGATCCATTCGAATCGCTACATGGATATACTATGACTACTCATTTATTCTACTTCATCGTCATCTTCTTTTTCTTCGCCTATGTTTTAACTTGCGTCACCCTTCTTTTTTATTACGTTTACCTAGATTAAAAATGATATAGATATATATATATATATATATACACACATATATATATATCGGATAAAAGATTCGTCGATATATAGTGGAAAACAAACGGAAAAAAAAAGAGACGAAAAACGAGGAACAAAAATAATAGCGGAAGGAAAGGATTTAGCGTGTATTAGTAACGTCGCTTTTATTGCTTCGAGTGTGCTGCAAAGTTGCATTGAAAAAAAGAAAAAAAAAAAAAAACTTAATGGATCATGAGGTAATAGGATGAAAGAAGAGCAAGAACAACGGTCGGAGAAGAATAGTGAGCAGGATCAAAGCTGTGTCTTTTTTTCTTTTTTCTTTCTTTTTTTTTTTTTTTTTTCTTTCTTTCTTTCGTTATGTAAATAATACGAAATTATTTCTCTTTTCGTCAAATTACAATTGCAGGTAGTAATTATTGAGAGCTACATGCCCAAGTTTCTTTTCTTTTCTTTTGTTCTTTTTTTTTTATTCTTTTCGAGATCGGAAGAGTGATAACGCGAAGAGAAGGAACGAAAAGTTTAAACGCCTGCGTGGTGCTCTCGCTGCAAGGCGATGATGATTATGGCGATGACGTGGCGAAGAGAAATTAGATCGAACAGATCTGACCAGTTCGGACGAGCGGACATCCGGCAATCGGCGTCGATCAGTTTTAATCCGTCGCAGGGCGGGACAGAGAGCGAGAGAGAGAGAGAGAGATAGGCAAGGCAGACTCGTGGACAGACGGACGGAAATAACGAAAGTAAAGATCTGCTTCATCGTAAATCGCCGGCATATTATTATTACCATTAACAATAATAAAAAAAAAAAAAAACAACAACAACAACAACAACAAACGAAACAACGTTTTCTATATTTTTTAATTTTATATCTATGTGCATTATCTAATTGATACACGAAAAGAGGATGAAAAAAGGAAAAACAAACAAATCAACGTACGAGAATTATTTGTACCTTTAACGAGTCAAATAACAATGAGACGCCTAATATTTATTATTTTGTTCCTAAACTTCGGAGTGCAGTTAATGCGAAAAAAAAAAAACGAAGGATGCGAAAAAAAAGAAATACGATACGAAAAAAAAACGTCACGATTATTATTATTATTATTATTATTATTATTATTATTATTATTATGGAATAAAATACCAACTTATGTACAGCACTTTAATGATTTATTGTGATACCCTATTATTGAGAATAAATTCATTTATAACGCGATGAATAAATTCGTCTTCGAAAGTAAGGAAGGTGGTGCTTTGAGGAATCGGGTTGGCAGCGAATGAAATTGAATTTTATCAAAAACGAAAAAAAAAAACGTTTATTCGATTTTTGTCT
>JAPYZI010002813.1:0-21071 GCA_030523105.1 Ophioninae sp. A BG-2022a | reverse complement strand
CCAAAATCATCGTTTTTTTTTATATGAAAATGTACAATTCGGTCGTTATCCAACATTTTCTGCCTATTTTGCAAACTTTAAACTTTATTTCAGGACGCGTAGAAAATCCATCACGTGACACGCGAGATCGTCGAAATTATTGAATCGCCGTTTTTCCAAGAATGAAAGATTTTTAAAGTAACATTGAAGCAACAACCTCTTACGTAAAAATATGTGAATTATAAATTAAATTATATTTTTATTTTTATATTATTTGGTATGAGTCAATCATGGCATCTTTAGTTCTTCGATTAATAATAATTTGAATTATAAGTTATTATAAATGATGTATTGCGATTTATACATCGCTAAATATATGGCTTAATCCATTTGCATCCGATCGGAGATTATTCAGTTGAAAATCGCGGATTATTCTGCGCTTCGATGTTAATGGGTTAATTATTAAACCAATTTTTGTTTTATAACGATGTATCAATTAAAAATGGAACGGGGAAAAGTTACTAATTCTCGTGGCCACATCACGTGACCCTTGGTGTAGGTATATATCGACGTCGATTTATAAAATCGATACACATTTTATTTATATGCAAAGAAGTGATCAATTTTACTGATAAATGTCTTTTTTGTGCGAAATCTTTTTTCCCTGGATATTTGCAACAACATTACATTTTTTCGATTACTTCGAAAAATATGAGGACAAATAATGTTCTCGAAAATTCTGTCCGATTTTTTTCATTACAATATAATAAAGCAGTTCAGAAAAAAAAATTACGTTTCAATATGAGTTTTCACAATTTTTTCATTGCGTTTCTCATCGGTTTACAAAATACGTTTGAAATTTTCAAATTTCGGAATCCCCTTTAACAGTAAACTGAATTCGCGATCTCGGAGGGTCGGCAGATCAGACTGATGAACGTAGTTCGATTTTTAAGGAACTGACGTCGACTCTCAATCAGTAAATGTCTCGTGATTATTTTTTCGTATGCTTCTCTATAACTATGAAATATTCCTTGATTGTTTTTATTTATATCCTCAGTGATACCTGAAATATTCGGATAATTATTATGAAATATTTCGCGTGCGAAATAAACAAATTGTAATATACATATTTTTTTTTAAATAATTAAAATTCGTAAAAGCACCACTCATCAGATTTTTCATAGTGGAGTGGTGAACGATCAGAAACAATGAAATCCATTATTGGATTATCAGCGACTGGGCCTTCTAATTTCGAAGCTGATTCCGTCTACGACGACAGTTCAGCGTTTATTGAAATTCTTCAATAATAGGTAAGCAATGAAATAATCAGCATTCTCGCGGTTTTACTCTTTTAAATAAATAATTAAAAAAAAAAAAACAGTGCATATTTCAACGTAAGCGTGTGTGTTTATGAATACACGACGGATAATAAAGTATTTATCTGAGCTCTCTCTATGCTGCGAGAAAAAACACTCAGTCTTACCCTTTCAATATTCTCTCTATGTGTAAACAACATTTTTTGAAAACAGCTAATTAAATAATTATTTTCATAAAGAAAAAACGATAGAAACGATAGATTTCATAGATGAATGATTTACAAAATGATCGATAGAAATCATTCGTATATGCCAATTTCGAAGCAACACTTTCGGTTGCAAATATCCTTTCTGAAAGTTTTCAGCTGCCCTGGTCGAGCTCTCTTCTACTGACGTATCATCGTGGCTGGTAAACACCGAGACTTTGCTATTCAATATCTTCAACTTTCGTCTTGATTCTTTATAATACTCTTTACAAGAGATGAAATCGTATTAGATTTGCGTGATGAAGTTTCAATTTACAGTTATTGCAAATACTGTTCCAATTAAAAAAAAAAATGTCCTCTATTGTCCTCTGTCACTTATTTTTATGGGAAAAGTTGAACAGTTCTTCGTAACTGGACTGGCGTATCGAATCATCGTACAAAAAATTTACGAACTCTCTTTATTCATCGGAAATGACGCGAATGTTTTAACCCAAACACAAACTGTGCAGGTCTTCGACAAATTTTATCGAGTCTAATTGTACAACGTTCACAGTTTTTTACTGGCCAGTGTTTTCCTCGATAAATTCAACTTCGATAAATTCATTTTTGATAAATTCAACGATCAATCCCCTCAATAAATAAATTCAACCAATCAATACCAATCAATTTGGCTCGCTCGTCTTTTGCTGATGAAGCATGACATAATCAGGTTTAGCAGGAAGAAAAAAAAATTCTCTAATTATTCGGGTCAATAATGAATACTTTTATATATTGAAAATATTTTTTTTTTGTCGCTTACTATTTTTCTAGAAGATTACAGTTCACACCAATTAAATACAGACGTTAGGAACGAATCTATGTTCTATGCTATTTTTCATTGTTTTTCCCAAAGATTTCAGAGTCTAATAATTTACTGAGGATGTAGTTATTTATTCACTAAAATTGTTAGGCAATAAACAGCTGTAACATTGAATCATCAAATCGAAGGATTTACGAAATCCTTCGATTTTATTCGATTCGATTTAATAAGCCATGGAAGTTACGGATTATTTACCAAATCTTTCCATTAAGATGAGAGGACAAGTGAGGAAGATTATTCAAATTGGAACAGTCTTTGCAATAATTATAATTGACAATTCGTCACCCAATTCTAATACGATTTTAGCTTTTGTGGAGAATCAAGACGTAAGAGAGAATCAAGACAATCTTTATAGAGAATCAAAACAATCTTTTTGGAGAATCAAGACGAAAGTTGAAGGTATTGAATAGCAAGGTTTCAGTGTTTACCAGCTACGATGAAACGTCAATAGAAAAGAGTTCGACCAGGCCAGCTGGAAACTTTCAAAAAGGATATTAGCAACTGAAAACGTTGCATGGAAATTGGCACATACGAATGATTTCTATCAATGATCTTATAAATAATTCATCCGTGAAATAGTTTCTATGGCTTTGATTTTTGAAAAGAATGATTTAATTAGATGCTTCCAAATATTTTATACACGCAAAGTGTCGACGGGGTGAGACTGAGTGTACGATAATTTCCGTTGCGACACAGCTGCCGTTCAGTTAGACGCACTTACGTCAGATTATGTACTTTTTGATTTTTATTTAAAAGAGTAACTCTGGAAAAACGCTGATTCTCTCATTGCTTAGCTATTATTGGTCGATTTCGATAAACACAGAACTGCTGTAGCTTCGATATTGGAAAGTCCAGTTATCGATAATCCGATAATAACGATCATCGTTTCTCATCGTTCCCTATCCTTGAAAAACTGATGTTTGGGGAGTTTACGAATTTTGATTACGAAAAAAAAAAAAAACAATTATTATAATACGTTTATTTCGCATGGGAAATATTTCATACTAATCATACGAATATTTCAGATATCACTGAAGAAATCAAAAGGACAATCAAGGAATGTCTGATGCCCATCGAGAGGGAAATAAAAGAATTAACGAGAGAGATATCCCGCTTGAAAGACGACGTCAATTCCTTGAAATCGAACTACGTTCAGCAGCCTGATCTCTCGAGCCTCCAGGATCATGGATTCAATCTACCGTTCAAAGGGGAACTGGAATTCGAAGATTTCGACCATATTTTGAAAACGTATGAGGACCGCAATGAAAAAATTGTAAGAAGTCATATAGCCAACTTTATTCTTTCGTCATATTCGATTTGAACGTGGTGAATCTTAGTTTTTTCTTTTTTTTTTTTTTTGTTTATTTCAGAAATTCTTTATATGGCAAAATATCGACGCATCGGTGCCTCTCGTTGAATCTTTGCGGCGAATTTTGAAAATATTCCTCACCCGCGAAGTGATCGAAAAATATACCGCCGTTAAAAATATCCAGGGGAAAAAAGTCTTCGCTCAAACTCACTTCTTTGGTGAATTACAATGTGTGTAAATTTCAGTAAATTTACCTCGACGTAAGACTTCGCTTATCACCTTTTCACGAATCATTAACTCTTACTCTTTCTTTCTTCTTTTATTTAGCCATCCTTATAAAAAAATATGAGACGAATATTACAACCGTCTATCGCAGAGACATCGAAAAATTGCTGGGGAAAATTTTCAATGCTGCTAAAGATTGGGACGGAGCTCGTCAAGCAAGGGCGAAGACAGCGAGGGAATCGCTGAAAGATTGAAGCGATGGTGTATCTCATAATCTATCATTAAACGACCGATCGAAGATGCGATGGTTCATCAAGATCTAAATATTATCAAAACATAAGTCGATTGACTTTTCGCATAAAAAATATTAATATTGACAATTTTTTATTATTAATATTACATTTTTACGTTATTCATTTAATATTTTTAAAATGAAAATATTGATTTTCAAATATACAATAAAATTCATGATTAATATTCATAATATTAATATCGTTATTTTTTTTTATTATTAATAATAAATTTCAATGTTATTAATTTGATATTTTAATATTAAAATATCAGTATTCAAACATCCAAGCGAATGAAATATTAAATAAGAACAAACTTGCTTTTCCTGAGTTGTTTCGAAGAAAACGAAAAAAAAAATAAGAAAGGTAACATTGAAATTTGCATTGCTGGAATGGAAAGATTTTTTTTCATCGTTTTTCATATTTCATTTTAATCATCGTGCGAATCCTTTTTTTCAACATCGAAATCACAAATCTCTAACGAGAATACTTCGAAAAGTCTGAGTTATGTCCGCAGCTTAAATGAGCGAAGAAAAATTCACATTGTCAAAAATAATAAAAGCAAATTCCAGGAAAACAAAAAAATGATTGATGTTCTTAAAAATAACAAAAATAGGGAATGAAGAAAAGACGATTTTTCTTATTAACTCGTCTATGAATTGTCTCTTCTTCGTTCCTTATTTTAACGTGTTTAAATAGATGGCGCTTACAGCTGTTAAATCAGCAGATTTCAGTTCAAATCCCGAGGAGAGATAAAAAATTGAATTGTTTCAATTCGATTATTATATATGCGAGAATATAAATAAAGCATATGGGAACAAAAAATATTATCGGACTATGTTTTTTCCACGTAAATAGTGGATTATTTGATTTTCCATTTCAGGAATATTAGGAAATACGACAAATTATCGACCAGTGATCGAATGTTTTAAAAAATGAATCTTAAGGACCCGTGGAAAACATAACCTCAAACATTTTTCGAAATCCTTTTTTTTTTTCATCGGCTTTAAGTTTTCCACAAAAAAAAAAATAAAAACAGGTACTCCTGTAAAAAAGTGTCGTCCTTCAGAAACGGCGGTTTAAAAATTTCGACTATCTCTCTTCTGTACTCATGCGTCACGTGGTACATGTTTTTAAGTATTTTCCATCGTAAACCGTAAGTAGTTCACTTTTGAATGAAATATGAAGTTACTTCGGTGCCATTTTCTAGCACTCTGCGGAAGTGATGAGCTGGAAGGTCAATATCCTGAAAATTTCGACGGTGAAACAAACTTTCAATATTAGTTTCCTCGTTCATCAAATATGTATTCATTTCTGCAATCGTACACGTATTTTCTTGCAAACTCCATGAAAAATCCGATTCGTGAAGGAACTTTAACAGGTTATGTGTACCGAGTTATTAAACCGTGAAATAATGAAAGACCAAAGAAATACGTCGAAACTTTATTAAGGGTACTCGAGTTTGACGGTGTTCTTGTCATTGAAGATCCTCAAAGTTAATCCAGAGGAGGAAACGTTAAATTCGTTTATAAGAGGCCGCGAAGAGTTCGGGGAACGAGTGAAGCAATAACGAGAGAATCGGGTACAGTTTCCCTGCGAATAAGTGTTCTGGGAAAATATCTCTCATTTTATTCTCGAGTGGCTCATTCGTTCGGGGTAGAATTTAGAGCCACGTTTCAATCCTCACTCGACTGCTGCATTCCGGGTTTCTATTTCTATTGCACTTCGATATATTTCATTACAACGTTGCTAGGGGGACTTGAAAAACGCGAGGAAACTTTAGGGTGGGAGGAGGCCGAAGCATCGAGTCGATCGATATCGTTTTCTTTTTTTTTTCAATTCCCATTGTTTGCTCGCACTTTCGTGTTCGAATACGGCTCATTGAAAGTCCCGGTAGATTCCTGATGAATTCAAGATCGGAAGGAGAAAAAAAAATGTCCCTAATAGAGTCAAACTCGGGACGGGCAAAAGGGGTGGTGGTGGTCGTGAAAAGAGACGTTTAAATCGAATAGAAATGAACTCGGGCGACACCAATAAAAAGTTTCAAGTATGACTTTATTCAAATATCTCTCGATTAAATCGTACCTCGTTCCGAAGCTTTTATCGCTTCGACTACCCTCTGCCCATTTCATATCGGTTTTTTTCGGGTACGGGATATTCGTCAAGTTTGTACAGGAATATGGTAAGATCCCATCAGAATTCGGTGTGGCTCTTACCACGATATTTTTTCGACGTATTCTACGAGCCTGCTCACAGATCGCTCTGCATATTTGAATCACGAAAGTCAGACGGTTTTATCGTCGTTCTCATCGTCCCGCGAAAGAGACCGGAGGGTCCGTTTTTTTTTTTTTTTATTCGCCTCGACTGATGCGTTCCATCTTCGTTGGTCGCCCGTTCCACCCTTCGTTGCTCCTTTTCTTTGGCCCTTTATCCTCTCAAGCTTTATCCAACGTTTTCCACGCGTCTAACGTGTTCTCCAATACCAGCGGTGCAAGTGGTCTTCGTGTGAGTCTGGGCGGTTGGATGAGTATCCAGCAAGAGTCTATCTGGGATAGACTGGAAGACTGATAGCGCGGTAGAACGAGTACCGTAGCTTAAAGAATAAAAGTGGGAACAAAGAAAAGCAGTTTGATACTTTCTACAAATGGAGGCCCATTGTATCGGGAATCCTGGGGAAAAAAAAAACGATGAGTGGCGGAAGAACGTGGAATCGCGGGAGACATCTCGTATGGCAGACAAACCGGCGACCATAGTAATACACGAAGACCAAACGGGATCAATTACCCCCACAGCCGTTGACAACGCGACGCACACAAGCGTCCACACTCGGGATATCGCTTCTTTCCCCCTGAAATAATGGATTGACTCTTCATTCCCTCCCTCCGCCAAAAAAAAGAACAAAAATCCAAATTGCTGCAATCCAATTTTGCCCAGAGATGCGTTATGATTTTGGGACCGTAGATAAGAATATAACAAACCAAAAAAAAAAACAACAGCACGAATCGTTACGAACGATTCGTCCTCCAATTCACGTGGGATTCCTTCAATACCGAAATACAAAACTTTGCGAGAATTGCGGCTGATTGAGACAATCGTACTTTTGGGTTGACGTCATCATACTACACAAGTGCTAGTTTTCGACGCGAAAATCACCGAGGGAAAAGTCCTTTTGGGTCGACGAACTCGTTCGTTTCTAAATAAACGAAACGACGGATTGAAATTACTTTTGATTACTCATTGGCTGAATCAATTATGGAATTAGGTTTGCCTCGAGTTATTTTTTTGAATGTTATCAGGGTGGGGTAGGAAACCTGAACTTCGATTGACCGGAAAGTTCAAAATTTGAGTTTCATCATTTTAGGCAAGGAAATTTAAGGCGCGAAATTTGTAGTTTCGAAATATTAAAATTGGAAATTTTGAGACTTCTGGTAAATCGAAGTTCTGGTTTCCTATCCCATCCTAGTTTACCGCGTCGAAATGACGCTCGTAAAGGCGTAACGTTTTCTATCTGAGAATCAGCCTTGGAGTTCGCGATTTAAACTTCCCCTCTTTTTTCCTAAATCATTCCTATTGCGATTTCATTTTCCTAGTCGTCGTGCCTACGACGAAGATTTGCAGCAAATGATGAAAGCTCGTCCCTTTGATTGTTTGCGTACAGGTCGAAGGGTACGACGCGGAAGACCGAGGCTGGGTACCAGAGGTGGAAGACACTTGTCATCCGTTCATGGTAATTCACCCTCGAGAAACGACTGGTTACCGGGTCCCCTTGACATGAGCACGACTCCACCAGCGATGCCTGCTTTTCGAGGATTCGAGGACTCGGCTTCGGACGGAGTGGTAAGCGAAACGACTAAAAATTTGGCTTACCTTTTAAGGGATCGTCTCGGTGTGAAATTTTCAAAAAATTGTTTTTTTTTCTGCATTATCGTAAAGTATAGACTGTTCTAAACATTCTTTTAAATTTTTCAATCGAAATTCAAATTATTACGATCGCTGCAGCGTTTCTTGTAGAAAAGGAACGGAGCGGGACTACGCGGGGCTACGATCTTTAAACGCGTTTTTCTCGGAATGGTGTTTTCCAAAACGGTGTCCACTCTCAAAGGAAGAGTTTTGAAGATATTTATTTCCAATTTTGAGAGAACATTTTTAACGTCGTTCTCTATCGCGCTATGGAAGCTTTTTTTTTTAAATCTTCCTATTTTTTTTTACGAAAGACTGTCGAAAAAAGGGCCAAATTCGATACTTTTTGTTCAAACCGCGGTCATTTTGTCAAATTAAAAAAAAAATCCATAGCGCAATAGCGACTTTCCTACAGATTAATAATCTTTTTGAAATGTTTGTTTCACATCAAAATTCCGGCCGCAATCGTGGACATCGTACAGGACCTTTTTTTTAAACGTGTCATTTTAACAATTTATTTAATTATTATATACTAAATAAATGAACGTAAAAAAAATCATTTCGTATTCAGCATGAATGTATTTATTTATAAAAAGAAAACTAGACCGATTAGTTTATTACAACATTTATAAAAAAATCGTTAAAATCAGTGATTTTTCGAAGGGTCATACCGAGACGATTCCTTAATCTAGCGTCGTTCAAATGGTCAGTTGATTCTACGAGGATTCGGATTTTATATAGACTTTCCACTTTTTTTTCAATCTCGACGATTTAGAGCTCCTTTTTCACTTTGGAAAAACTCGTTCAGCAGAGCAGGAACCAGATTTACGCCTAGGGAATAAAATTGATCTTATAGTAATATTGCTCTTCCGATTTCTCGATGATTCATCAAACTTTCACCAAAAAGAATGAACCAACTTGGAAATCGAAGTTCATAGCATTGATTTTCAATTTTTGATAATTCCGGAAAGCAACAAACGATCGAATCTGAACCAGAGGATATCCCAGATCGTTTATCCCATGCGGAATTAATAGTTTTTCGTCGTTGTAAAAATCATTCAAAAAATCGTTTATTTTCTTTCCCTTCCCTGTCGCGAATCTTGGTCGACCCAGTTTCCCATGTTTACGGTACGAAATTCCATTGACGATCCTGAACTCCCTAATGGGGTTTATGAAACCGATCCAGAACAGCCGTTAGCACCAAGAATTTAGGTCGAAGGAAAAAAAAACAAAAAAAAAAAACCAAACGAAATAAAGGCTAGGCATCACATTTTTGTTTCGCGTTTTCTTAGTAGCTTTGTCGCAACGGGGTCCGGTAAAGTACCGAGGGGAATGCTGGAGGGGAAGGGAAATACGGTGCGTGCGGAATTGCCGTGATGGGATACGACAAAGCTCATTTTAGGCCTCCGGAGTCTCATTATCGTTTCGTTGTCGAAGAATCTCCTGGGACCACGTACACCACCCACTTTCTCACTCCCTTCTTACTTTTTATCCCTTTTTATTATTTCCCTGATACACGGCTCCTCGGTTTTCGCCAAAACGGGGGTCCTCTTTCTCTCCGAACACGTATCGCGACTTCATCGTTTCTTTGGCCGATACTCCTCCTCCTCCATTTCCTTTCATATTTCCTCATCCGTATTTTTCCTGGTCGCGAACTTTCGTATCCCGTAAAATGTGAACGACCCTGTTTTTACGAGCGCGCTTTTCGATGGTTACTCGATCTCACGATAAAGCTGGACCGCAATACTGAAGTATCAGGAAAAGAGGAAAACATTACGTAGCGATGTATGCCTTTGGACTGTGATCGGTTGGATGACCGATTTCACAATCCCCATCGCGAGTTTCTTCAAGGTCGTTTGGGGTTAAAGTCAAAACTCCGAAAAGCCAAATAGTAGTAGTAGTAGTAGTGTTTTTATTTGCATGACCTTCGTGACCTTTCAAAAAAGAAAGTGTGACAATGTCTCTTTCTTTCTTCCTCGTTCGGCTGCAATCTCCGCGATGCACTTATGGCATAGGCTTCCAAACCGGTTGAGAAATAACATGTCCCTAGTTGTTTAAGCTCATTCATTTTCTTTTCCTTTTTTCTTCTTTTATTTTCCTTTATCATTATTTTATTATTTTTTCTCCATTGTTTTATTATGGATTTCAGATTATTATTTTTTGTTTGGTTCCTTAGCTCATAGTTTTTCCCAATTATTACTCTTTTTATTATTGTATTATTATTATTATTGTATTATTTTTACCTTTATTCTGTTAAGTTGGTGTTTCAGTTGTTTATGTTTATACGAGTATCTCTTTTTTCGCCCGAAAGTGTTTTTGACTGGGGCATAATAAAAAATATCATCATCATCATCATCATCATCATCATTTCTCTCTCTCTTTCGCTTTTACAAACCATTTATGCTCGATCACATAAATCTTAACTTATATCTAATGCTATTATTTTTTATCGTCAATTTACATCAATTGCCTTTTTTACTCCATAATCAACTTGAATAGAATTCACAACTCTCGCTTCTACTTTTATACAAATTTCTTCCGTTTCCCAAAAAAATTGAAACACATCTTTGTCGATTTCTTTTCTTATATCAATTACTTATCAATTACTTATTTCAATTACTTATCAATTACTTATATCAAGTACTTATCAATTACTTATTGTTTTCTCTTTCGTCTTCTTCCATCATTTGTCCATTTGACGTTTTATATTATTTTATACATATATATCGTAAAAGCCAAATATAAAACGTCAAAAATGTTACGTACGCTGGCGTATCGATTGTTAACGTTTCACTGACGTACAAAAAAATCTTCAAGTTGCAAAATGGTCCATTTCCCCGATTTTTCGAAAGGTCGTTTCCGAAGGATTTTCGACGAAGGGTCTTCACCGAATTGTAGTAGAAAAGATGTGGCCCTCCTCAATTGTGTCATTATTTCGATAAAAAGCAAACGATCCAATAATGGCTTCTTCGTAATCGAATTCGCAATGAAACCTCGTCGGTTGCAATCTTCGCAAGCTGACGTTGGTTACGAGTTTTGGAAACTCGGACGACAGATGGCCCAACATGCTTAGCTTGCATGACAAAAAAAAAATGAGCGGGATAGGGAAAGCGTTTGTTTGACCTTGAAGACCCTGAATCATCTTGTAACCGGGTGCGCCCTTCGACGGATTCCCTTTTTTGTCCTCGACCCTTCCTCTTCGTTTTTACGGTGTTCCGGCACTAATCCGGCGGCGTACGACGAAATTCCGATGAAACCAAAGGAGAAAAAAAAAAATAACGGTTTTATCGAGTCAGCCGAAGGGTTTTCCGGAAGAGAAAATTTTTCGATCTCGCTTCGTTACTTCCTTCGATATTCTCACCAACGGAAAATACCTTACGACGCGACTTTCGTTTTCCCAAAAAATAAAAAACAAAAGGGAGAGAGAAAAAAAAAGGGAATTTCGGAAATTACAACGGGACAGGCAATTCAATCGCGAACCTTCTCGGAGAGAAAGACGAAAAAGTTACGCGTCTATTTGCCCTGAATAAATTCGACGAAAACGTTCGGATCGAGGAAAAGGGACGATTCTATTAAGGGCCGGTGGAACCTCGAATTCAAACTCAATTACTTCAGGATAAGAAAAAAGGCACGTATCAACGAATTTGTTCGCAGGTGGCTAACCGAGGATTAAGGTGGCACGCTTGGATATTCCGCTTTTACTAGATTTTTTTTTTTTTTTTTGATCGAATAAATAAATCTTGGAACATCCCTGCTTTACCTTTTCTTCCGGGGACAATTTATTAGTATTCCCTATTGACAAATTCGATCAGCCCAAATTGTTTTACGTTCAATGAAGGTAGCGTTTATTAAATATCGAATTCTGTATTACGCAAATTTTCAATTTACTTTTATGTTAATTCATAAAAATGAACCAAGCTTCATTAGACCTGTAATTTACAATTAAAAATAACTGCAATGGCCAAATGTAAAAACAACGAAAAATGATAGCTTAAAAGATAATAATAATAAATAAATAATTAAGATGATAATAATAAAAAAAAATAATAATCATAATAATAATAATAACTGATGCGGTAAATTTATTTGTATTTAATTCATTTTAACTAATTTTATTTATTTCAATGTACGTAAATTTCCACTTTTTCTTTTAAATTATCGTTTGAAAAACGATGAAAATAAATCATTGGACAATAAATGATAAGTCAAAAATATTATTCAAACATATTAATGAATAAATAAAATTTTAACATCGCAAATTAATTTTAAGTTCTTTGAAAAAGAGACTCTTTCGAAAAGTATTAATTATCAACATACAGCACTGAATTTTTCGAATCCCTTTTTGGACCTTCGTAAAAAAAAATATTTTTTCTCGATTTTCTGCTGGAACGAATTATTATATAATAACAACCATAATTTTCCGCGGACGTAAGTTTCCAATTGATTTTTTTTTTTTTTTTTTTAATTATTTGGGGTTTTGAAATGGAAGAGTTGAGAAATTGGAGGGGCAGGGGTAAATTGTCCGCCTGTCACAGACGGACTTACGAGGGTCGCGAAAGGCCGCGAAAACTCGAAAGAAAAAAAATCAAACTCATTTTCGTATCAGAATTCTCATTGTGAAAGGCACAGTCGAGGGATGAGGCGGGAAAGAAAAAATTTCGGCCGCGAATCGTCGGCAAGATTTTTTTCTTCCCCGGCAGACGCGTTTCGCAACGTTTATCGCGGGTGAAAAAGTTTTTCGAGTGATGCGAGGTCGACAAGGGAACGAGCAGACTCCGAGAGTTGCTTTTTGCAAGGAGATTCATCTTTTTATTGCACCCCTGTTTTTATTATTTTTTTTTCTTTTTTTGTTGGCTCATCAGTACAGTCATACCTGAACGGTGTACAAAAAGATTTTTTTCAAAATTCCCAACGGTACACTCAAGGTCACGAGCGGACTATTTTCTTTTACACGTTGGGTTTTTTTTTGTCCCGTTTATCCGCGGATAAAAGAGACGCGAATTTTCGAGGTTCTGTTCACTTTGCGTCCAATCCTTGATCCCTCTTTTTTTACGCTTTATTTGGAGTAGCGCTAGATTTTTAACAATCACCAAAATCTATGGAAATTTGAAGTCGAATTTTGTCTTTAATCGTAAAAGAAATTTTCAAACAAATGTTTCTTCAAATTTGTTTCAAAAAACTTTTTCCCAAATTTGCCAAAAAGATCGTTTTCTAAATGTATAAAAAAAAAAAAAACTTCTTCCAAATTTCTCAAAAAGAACGTTTTCTAAATTCACAAAAAAAACAATTATTTAAATTTGTCAAAACAAACACGATTTTCCACTCATAAAAAGAAACATTTTTCCACATTTATCAAAAAAACCTTATTACCAAATTCGTGAAAAACAATGTTTTTTTCAAATTCATCAAAAATCACATTTTCTCAAAATTCGTAATAAAATATCATTTTGTAAAAAGAATATTTTTCCAAATTCATCAAAAATCACATTTTCTCAAAATTCGTAATAAAATATCATTTTGTAAAAAGAATATTTTTCCAAATTCACGAAAAATACCCCATTTTACCAAAGTTTGAAAAACAATTGTTTTTTTTTTGCTGTATTCTTACAGCCGGAATAATGGTCTAACAACTGCAATAATTTTGTCAAGGGAAAGTGGCGGTTTCCCTTGATGGAATTATCGGCTACGTGTATACGCGAAACAACCACGAACCGGAAGTGCCGCGACCGCGTACTCAAAGTTATGGGGATAATATTCATACACACAGGGGAAACGGTGTGGGAGACGAAACTGGGATGGCTTTTGGTTCTCGTTAAGTTCTCCGTAACGTGTTACGCGCGTTATTAATTATCCGAAGGTTAATGGTCGATTATCTTGTATCTCCACCTCGGGGCGATTATCTCTAAGGCTTCGTCATTGAAGAGCTTCGCGCGAGCTATACGCGTGCAATGTCGATGCGCATGAGTTTCCGGTACCGTGTTTCCGTTCCTTGCCATCAGGAGTATCCGATTACTCTCCTCGGTCTACGTCGATCATCAACCGCCACTTGGACACCGTACATCCCTCATTAAATTTTCGGGCCCTCCATGTATCATCTCCATCGGTTTTAACGCGAAGCCAACTTCGGAAACTCAAAAAAAAAAAAAAAAAAAAAAATTTTGAAAAATAATGACAAAAAAACCATTTAATTATTTTTCGGCGATGGGAGATTCATCGGTGAAATTCTCGAGTTTCGTGACCACTGGGAAACCCTCATAAATTTGTCACGTCCGCACGGGAGGTTCGGAACTGTTTTCCCCCCTGTTTTACGCGGTGGTTGGGCTTAAGGTATTACTCGATCGACCGTTCCCCAATAAGTTAGTCCATAGTGGAGAAATCGTGGATTTACAAGTCTGGATCAAGTCGTACGTGTTCAGCCTGAAAAATAAATAATTCGATAATAAATTTACACTAATAAATGTAATAAATAAATAATGATAACAATAATAAGAATGATAAATAATGAATAAAAATGTCCATAAATTTACAGAAATTAATAATGATTTATATAATAAATTTATATTCAATAATAAATTTACACTTCTTACACTTTAATTTTCCAATTTCAATAATAATTCAAGTTCAATTCGACGATACTGGCGTGTTCTTAACTGAGATTTTTTTAATTGATTTTACATATGTTCTAACTTCTCAAAAAACCAAATTTCTCAATTTTTTAATCATTTTATTATTATCGATAATTAATTGACCCAAACAAGACCAAACAAATTATACAAAATTATTTGTGAACGAAACGCCATTGTACTTTTGATAAATGAACATTCAACGATTGCAGTTAACTCATAGAGTGGTTGTTATATTTCTTGGCATTCTGTTTATTTTTGCAGAATGTATGTCCTCGGCAGTAATGACTTTTAATTGCTAAATCAATAACTTCACTGTAGGAGTTAGCTATAAGCATTGTTAAGGCAAATTACGCTCACGGTGCATGTCGACGTCAAGCTTAGACGAATCACGCTCGCAGCCATCGAACAACCTTTCAATTTCCTCGCAAAGCTTTCTTGACATGCTCTCAACGGGTTACAATAAAATTTTATGTAAACAACAAGAAAATCCATAATTTTAAAGGTTTTAAGAGTAATTACAATAACAAATGTTCTTTTATATAATTAATAAACATTCATGAAAATTGTATTTGACATATAAATAAAAACAATGATTTTTGACATACATTTTTTACGTTAAATTTGTATAAATTTATTACCTCGACGAATCGTCGATCGTTGTGGTTGCTACAAACCAATTTTTTTATTTTTGGGGAAGACTAGTTTTTTCACTAAATCATGGATAACTTCTGTTCCTTTGGGATTCGGCACTCCACTTTGGGCTCAATCTCTTCGTTATAATTTTCTCTTCAAAATGCTTTTTTAATAATTGAAATCCAATCATTTTTCGATTTTTGGCAGAATTTCAAAGTCGGACCATCGATTTTTGATAATTTTTCCATACATACCCCTTTGCCTCTTTTTTTGCGATTTTTCAAGTGGACTTTCCGGAGTGAACTATGCGAGATATCGATACGAATCCAACGCTATTATTTAAGTCAGTCAAAAACCTTTTCCAAACACACCAATTGAAATTCAAAAGCATAGAAGAAGCTCAATCTACGATCTTTTGAAATTTCGTGATTTTCAAGATATCGGAAACGTGGCTGGGGACAGACGAAAATTCTTTTTTCCGTTTTTAAACTCTCAAAAAGGTCTATTTAGTCGGAAATTTTCTGCTGATTACGAATATGCCCGACTTTTAGCCGAAAGTACAAAATTAGACTGGTAAACTGCAAAAAAAGTTTCTAGAATATTTTTTTGACATTTTTCCCTAGAAATTTTGGGTGTTCGGGGAAATAAATGGTATATTTGTGTTCAGGGGATTAATCCCTTAAGGTTAATTATATACGTAAAATTGTATGAATTGTATTTACAATCTAATTTCGATAAAATTGAACCCTCGATTTATCGAATCGTTTTAATTCCCCGGGAAAGCAAATTGAGGCTGCAATAACGATTCGCCTCATTACACCCGAAAGCTTTATTTGTTTTTCAAATATTTATCTTTGACATAGCACCAACCAACGTTTGTCCACGAATCGATACCGAAAATTGAACGAACGTTTTCGGAACTTCAGGATTTTCCATTATAAAAATAAATAAAAAATAAAAAAACGAGACTCCACGGTTAAAGTTAATCCACGAGAGGGGGAAGCACGAAATGAAAAGTTGTTCGAGCACGAGTGCCAGGCGGACGATATTGGAAGTTCTCCGACTAATTAACCGTGATAAACATTTAACGAGCTTTTTTATATCGGCCTCGAGATAACTAATGACCCTATTACGTTTGCCTACAACGATCATGGCTTTCTCTACCATTCTTCAAATGACGTTATCCTAGAGCTTGTTCCCTTTTGGCAGGGCAGAAAAAAAAAAAAATGATCACACCAAAAAAATAAAAAAAATTTTTTTTTAAATAAAGTAGAAATAAAAAACTAAAACTAAAAAAAAAATATAAAAAAACGCTAATGCGGGATAATATTCGCTCGACTCGATAAAGCACTCCGGTGCAGGCTGCTTTTTTTTCCCGCCACCGGCAACCCTTCCCTTTTTTTCCCTCTCGTCCTCCTCGTCTCCTTCGTCCCTCTCTCTCTTTCGTTTTTTTTTTTCACTCGCCTCTCCACCAAACCGCAAACCGGGCATGGGAAAAGCGTTTTCGGGCGAACGATAAAGCATTTTTTTTTTATTTTTTATTTATTTCGTACGCCAGCGAATTGTCGTGACGGTCGTTTGTAATTTACCAGAGATAGCGTCAGGAGGAGGGGAGAAGAATGGAGGGGAAAAACGTATATCAAAATGTGAGGAATGAAACACCGTTTTGTGTAATCTAAACGAAGCACACATGTAGCTGCGTAACTGAAAATACTGAAAATACTGAAAATTCCTCGTAGAGATGGAAAGAGGGAAAAAGAGAGAAAGAGAGTGATAGAAATTGGATGAAAAAAAAAAAAAAAAAATTAAATCACCATCGCGAGCAAAGCCACAAATAATCCGAGACTTCGAGATCGTTTCCGAACAACGTTTTTGTTTTCTGCTGATTTAACAACTTCGAGAAGTGTTTTATCAACAGTTTCCGGTGGGGGGAGGGGGGGGGGGTGAAGTATCTTATTATTTCTTGGCACAGTGAATTATTCGCGACAATAAAGTATCCGATGCGCTCGTAAGCTTTTCCCAGAGGGACAAGTGGATACGTATTGGTAACTCTCGAATGGCCACTTTCTTATCGTACGTGCCGGATTTATCGTTTTACTTTGTTCTCCAGTATGAGAGACGAGGGAGCATATTTTCCCAATAGCTTCGCTTTTCTCCTACACACTTTTGGTTCAGCGAGAGTTTTACGTAGCGAATTTTTTTTTTTTTTTTTTAATTTTATTCACGTTTTACGTCGGTGTGACAATAATCGTAATGATAATGGTGATAAGACGCGACAATGTTAATTATTATGATACTGATAACGAGGATAATGATGAAAATAATAATAATCACGAAAATGATTATTTTTAGTAAATTATATTAGTGTTGTTTATTGAAAATAATAATAATAACGAAAATTATTATTTCGATTAGTAAAGTACTTCAGACATGATAATAAAAATAATAACAATGATAAATGAAATTGTCAAATCCGAGGGTAAAACGTGCACGTATTCGCTCAATTTTTATTCGCTTCGTGAAAGGTTGTACGACAAGGCAATGAGGGAAATTACCGTACGTGAGTAATTAAGGTTGAAAGCGTGAATATTCGAGCAGATGAGCTAGCGGAATTATTCCTGCTCTCGGGTGATAGAAAGGTTACAGCTTCATCGTGGAATGGTATATTTAAATCAGCATTTAAAATTCAGCGATGGAAGGACACTGCGTTAAGGGGTTCGGATCATCCGACTATCTAGCAATCATGTTGAAAAATCATGATTTTCGGAGAAACGTTTAAGCTGATTAAAAAAATTGTAATGGAAAAAAATATTCCTGATTGAAGCTGATGGGACTCAATAGTGTACTCGATTGTATTTTAAGATTGTCAAAATATTGTAAAGCTGTAATTTTAAATATTCTAAAACGATCGAAATTCAATAATAAATATTTTTTATAAATATTTATCATCATTATTAGTTATCATTGAATATTAAATAAATATTTATCATTATTATCATTTACCATTATTAAACGTAAATGAAAATATTCCCGATTTGATCAAGGATATTTACAGTTAATTGTTTGACTAATTATTTAATATGAATTTTTTATTTCAGTGCAATATAATTTTGATAATAAGTTGGACATTCAGATTTAATATTTTTAAATTTATTTGAAAATTACGTTCAACACAATTTTTAAAGAAATTTAATTATTTAATATCAACGTTCTCTTCAATTTCCATTTCGATGTCCAATTCAACACTCATGTTGAAGATTCGATATCAAGGACGAATTAATAACTTCCGACTATTATTATTATTATTATTATTATTATTATTATTATTATTATTATTATTTGATTTCATCGGAGCCAATGTTGGCTTTTTACGAATAATTAATTGGGAATAATCAAGCGTTGATAATTGTTGGTTATCGGGAACGTTATCAGTTGGTTCGAATGTTCGGCTACAGCGATTAATATCGAATCTAAGGGGGAACTAATGATCGAACGTTGGAGTCAGGTGAGACTGTCATGCGATTATTGACGAAGCGTCGAATTTGTGTGTTCGGTCGTTTTGCAGGTACACCTGGGCGAGGGTATTGCCGTTTGCGAGGAACAGTTGAGGGCGGTCAAGTGGAGTGATTATCGGAAGCTGACCCGGGGCTTAGCTGCAATTCTATTCAGTCCGACCGAACTGGCAACCTGTTCAGTCACGGGTCAACGATGGAGCAGGGCTGGAACTGCCACGGAACGTCCCGTTAAACCGGCCCTCGACAGAGCCAAAGTTCAAGCAATAATATGTGAGTTCCAATCCGTTCATTTATAATTGACACTCGTTTCCTATTCCTGTCTAAATCATTATTTCGAGAATTTTTGTAAAATGCTATCGACATTTTTTTCTCGTAGAAATATCTGATCAACGAAATTGAAATTTTACAAATGATTTATTGATTGCCTTCCGGAGCTTGTGTATTTTTTTTCAACAAAAAATATGGATAAATAGTTAATTTATTATTATTTAAACAAACGGTTATCAAAACGTTGAAAACATCGAAACAGTAACTTGAACACACGTAGAAAGTGGAGCACGTAACACGCGAGTGCGAAAGAAACGCCAGTTTTTTCAAGAAGCATTTTTCAATCGTAAAATTGAACCATCAACTTCCGTGCCTATGAAATCTACGGGAACTGATATTCTTTTTTTCATTGAAAACATATTTGCCCCCGAAGCGAAAGTTTCGTTTTTTTTTTCGCTTATTTCTATCGTATCATATCAACACGAGGGCACAGGGAAACTGAAAAAAGGTAAGCCTATACAGCCGGATTTAAATAAAATGTTCAGTTGAAGTCAACATTGAGAGTCCAAATTAGCTCTCTACTGATTCAAAGCTTGTCTAAGCGGTCACCCATCCAAGTACTGGTCAACCCTTTTTATTTCATGAGTATAAACTCTCAATATTCCGTATATTCGTACTGATGATAGTCGAAAGCACGTTCGAACGTGCAAACGTTTGGCTTAAAATATTTTTTTTCTACTATCACGATCATAGATGTGGTTTCCGGTGGAGTCTCGTTTGATCGGTTTCACCGATTATCGAATCGTGGCCAGCCAAGTGTATGAAACTTCGACGGGAAATGGGTTTTGTAAAATTGGCGAACCGCAAACCCACCAGGAGTCATCCTCGTCGAATATTTCCCCCAGTTTGCCACGAGTTTATTCGAAGGCTCGCTTCTAATCAAAGTAATCTTGTCCCCGGGGAAACTGATCGAGAGAAATCGCACGAGTTCTTCGGTAACGCGGACGACCACAGACACGAGTTGGGTGAACGCCATTGAACTCGGTTAGGACTGCGATTACCACTGCCCCTCAATTTCCTAAAGGAATCCTGATTTTCCACCCACGCCTGTCGCCAATCGACCAACAACCCGAACAACTTTCTTTTCTCGCCAATTTCCATCGGGATCAGATCGAACTTTGCGGCCAACTTGAAAATAAGGATAGACACGACTCACGTCTGAAAATCACCTGGTTGATACTGCCAAATGACGTTGACGTCTAATCCAAGCTTTCCAGAATCAAACGGACCACCACTGATCTAGCTAACCCTTCTCGCGTGGTTTTTCGATCAAACGACACCCCGGAACTTCCTCGTCCTTGTCAACTTGTTAGAATTTACCCCGGGGATGTTTGCAGCATACGTTTCGGTCGATTAACTTTCACCGTTCAATTAGAACTTTCGTCCAAATGTTTTTTTTACTCTGAGTCATATGAGAATCCAATGTAGGTACGATGGGTGTGTTTAAAGAACCTTTTCGGTGGAGACGCTGCAATGGAACGTTGTTTTTGTGCTGCAGTTTTTTGTTATTGATGTGTCGTGGAAACTATTTTTTTGCAACTGCAATGAATATTCAATACTTTTGAAACGGAAAAAATATTTTTTTGATTACCCCGGCCACTTTGTTGGAATCTCAAAAATCATGAGATTTCAAACGGCCGTAAAGTGAGCTTCTTCTATTCTATTGCATTTTAATTGGTGTGTTTGGAAAAGGTTTTTGCCTAACTTAAATAATGGCGTTGGATTCGTATCGATATCTCTCATAGTTTTCTCGGAACGTCCACTCGAAAAAACGGAAAAAAAGAGGTAAAGGGGTATGTATGGAAAAATTTGCAAAAATCGATGGTCCAACTTTGAAATTATGCCAAAAATCGAAAAATCATCGGATTTTAATTATTAAAAAAGCA
>JAPYZI010002812.1:0-41768 GCA_030523105.1 Ophioninae sp. A BG-2022a | reverse complement strand
TTTTAGATCATTCAAATCAATGTCACTGCATTGTAACATACCACACCGAACATTTTAATACCAAATACAAATCATAGATGGCGGAACTAGTAGTTTTAGGAAGTTCAAATTTCGTGTGCCGATGAAAGTGACAAGTCGAAACTCGTTGAAAGTTTGAATTTTATAAAAATACAATGAAAGTGTGTAAAATTGTAGTGCTTTCGTCGAAACCTATAGGTAAGTGAATTATTTTGTTCATCTATTGTTAGCAAAGCACATTTTTTCTTTTAGTTTCACTCAATGTTGCAGTAATGTTGCACTCCCTAAAATGCAAAATAAATAGAAAATAATAAATATTTTTGAATTTTTGAGAAATACGTGTTTTTCTATTTGTTTAAACCTATCATATTCCAAAGTAATTAAACATTTTATGATCTTGGGCTACAAAGGGTTAAGGGATTTTTTAGCATTTCGATTAACGTTACCAGTAATAGGATAATTGAGACTCCTACTTCTGCAATGTAGCCAGTTACCCCGATGACGAAAATAAAAGAGGGCAGCACATTTTACGTTGCAAGATAGCGGTTAGGCTACTTTTTAGTGATGTTCATTCTGATTCCATGGTCCTACAATGAAGCGAGTTCCCATTTTTGTCGAATTATTGTTTGCTCAATCGCTTTTACTACGAATACAGCCCAAAGGCTAAATAAACGAGAAAGAGGGGTTGGACTTTGGTCTCTCGGAGCGATGAAAGATGTCAAACACAGGACGACGATGCGATCACACCGTCGTCGCGACACACAACGGACGGAAGAGAGGTGGAGAGAAACGATTCGCGTTACTGGGGAGAGAGAAAATCGTTTAAAAGGGTTGTCAAACGAAAGACTCGCTGTTAGCTACAGGTGACGCGTCCATGTTCCCCTTTCCTCCGCGCCGAACGTTGTGTCAATCCATGGTACAGGGCGACGGATGTATCATGATACACATAGGTCTGTCACTACTGAAAACATGTCAGATCATTACAAGAACTCGAACTCCTTGGAGAACATCGTATCCATAAACAATTGCGATACAACAATTTAACGTTCCATCAATCGAGGTCACGTTTGCCTAAGGATAATTAACGGTTCATCGCCCCCGACCCCAAGATTCGTTGAAGAGCTAGTCTAGCGTGGTGGTCCACAAATAACAATATTCGAAATTTTTGGTTTTTAAATGTTAAAATGTTTTATGCATCGTAATGAATTTTTTTAAATTTAACGATTCACTCTTCTACATTGGAAAACAATTTTTTTACTGCATATAAATGTATATTTACTTAACAATTAATGTTTGGGTAAAAGTATTTTAAAAAACTTGTGTTACTAGCGCTGGTGACCGACGCTCTCCGGATGATCTGAAACGAAACATTCTAAAAGATTCGTAATCTGTATGAGTATCATAATATATTCAACTTGGATTGTCATTTAATATTTCGAAATAATAACATGGCGGCATTTTTCGTAAAGGTATTCGAAACACACACATTTTGTTTTCTCATAAAAATCGGAGTGTAATTATCCGTTAGAATCAATATTTTTTAATAATTCGAAAGTACGAATCACGTGGACAAACATCCTGTCGAAGCGTCGTACCATTGAGGACGCAATGCAATGAATAGAGTCAAGAAATAAAAGATGGTACCAAAACGATTCAGCCGTTGATTGGCACTTGAACGGTTCAATTCTGAGGTTCGATCGACTCTCTGCAAAATTTATTATAAGTTAATAATCAACCTAATCACATAAATAAATGATAAGTTTATCGGATTTTGGAGTTCCAACTCTAAATTTGGTAACGATTGCTAAATCATCATCTGAATCTGAGTTACAACAATATATATCAGGAATGAAGAAGTCTTTAATGTTCCTTAATTAATTTTGATTGTTAGATCACTAGTTTAGAGACTCAACATACCTACTTTTCATACATCACTCCATGTGAAATCTGAATCCATTTTTCGAGCTCTTTCGGTTTTAACTAACGTTTGAATTGGAAATTACGGAAACGACACAGTTGGGTGGTAGTAGTGGCCAGAAGGTCATATTTCATGAACTCAGATTCACAGTAACGTTTAATATTCGGTTTATAAAGTTGAAAGCTGCAGCGGCTAGAACTCGGGCAGTTTCGTTGAAGCTGCTCCGTGAACCTCCCAATGACCTCCAAGCAATTCAATAACATCCATCATTCATAGCTCATCTTTACCATTTCTTTTCTATTTCAATGCAAATTTTCCACAAGTAATTATTCAACCTTTTTGTTTTTTTCTGCTATGAAAATATTCACTTTAGTTGTTGAAAAATTTGAACGACAAGACGCAGCAGTACCAGCAAAGTTTTTTGCTCTTCGTAATACTTTGATGAATGATTACACGGTTGAAAAGTTGTGCTGATTGAATGAGATCTATTTTCATTATGTTACTAGCAAACCGTGACCAGGAGTCTCGTCATTGTAACGTCTACTCTTCGTTCAAGGCGTAATCCAAAAGTCTGTTTTTCCTACAACCTGTCATAACTGTGTTAATAAAAAAGCCGTTTCGTTTTTTTGTTTTGCGCTCTTTTCGCTTGCAGGAAAGCAAAGGTATTTTCCTCTGTACTTTTCAACCCCCATCGTCGCCTTTGCAGAATCGAAAACGCAGTAAAACTTCACTCGCATCTTTCTCCCTGGCATTTCCTCGGCCTTTCAATTTGTTTTAGAGGGTATGGAAAGCTAGTTGTATAAAAATATACATTTATGAACCACGGGGCTTCAACTTCCGCCGGATTGTTTCTTGCGACCCCCAAAGGCTGAAAAACATATTACGATAGCTTGTATATTTCATTTTCCCGCAAACATTATTGTACTTTTGAACTTGCTTAAACTTTTTTTGTATATAAAATCGTAAGAAGGAGTGTGGTCCTCCGAACGATTTAATATAGACCATTGGTCTGTGTACTATAGAAGATTAAAACCACCCTCAATTGAGAAAAAGACAGAAAAATCATTCAGTCATTGCAAGGATATTAAAAAATCTTCACATTCCTTAAATGTTAAGAATTTTAGCGTCGAATTTGACTTCGATTATAATTAAGTAAATTCACGATTTCCTCATTTGGGACTAAGCTTTTATCCGACGGTCCATCCACCATAAGGGCCTTTTGGCAACGAGACTTGGAGTCTCATCCAAGCCAACCAGCCAATGAAATTACACATCTTGAAATTGAAATTTTATTCCTATCGCATGTGCGTATAGGGAACACGACTGTGGTATAACTTATTCAATGAGAAAATAGTACATTGTGAATACACCACCAGAATTTACACGAAATGAAATTTAAAAAATTCTTGTTGATCTTGAAACAATACGCCATTTACCAGTAGTTAATAAATATTGAAAAATTGCTGTGCGAAAAAAACAAAAGTCATATGATTTCGAGAGAGCTTGTTTGGGTTAAGCCATCCGTGAATCAAAGCTGGCCTAGCACATCAGATTGATCGATGTACAAATCAGGAGAAGTCGACAGGAGTGTGTTCAATTTGTACGTAACGTATAGATTGTACTTTCATTATTGTTCGACCTTAACGGTTTCATAAAAGGTAAATTATAGGTTTCAACGGGGTGGGATGAAGAATGAGAGGTGGCCAATGAACGTTTGGACTCCCCTTCGGATTGGCGTAAGCCCGAAAGCGTCATAACTATATCATCTTGTCGTCGAAGCGAGCTAAAGTTCACCATGCTCTTGCCCTTGTACTTTATCCCAATATGCAATTACGTAATATAGGAGAGGAAGCTTGTACCGTTATACGTGTGAGCGTCGAATATGTAGTATGAAAACGTTGGGGTTGGCACACCGGCGCTCCCTTCATTATTCAGGCATGTGCTCTTTCACCATGCCCTATTGTCCGTCTGTTGCTTCCGGTCTTTAAGCTTGTGTAAGTTTTAGCCACATTATTTTGCAAATCATGACAGAAAAATATTTCCAAACCTTGTTCTTATTTGAATTTTGTGAAAAGTGAAATGAAATTTTCACAGGAAGAATATTAAATCTCGTAGAGACAAAACTAAATGAAATGAGACGGTAGGCAGCAAGGGAAGATACTCTGTACGATTGGAACAATCGAAAGTATTGAGCTTCGTCGTGATGGTAAAAAAATGGTAAGAAATAAGAGAGAAGCTTTATGAAAATGACACTGCATTCGAAGTCACGTCTTCGAATTCTCATAAATTGATGCAATTGTACCAAGACGGTGCAGTGTCTTGTCCTATTCTATAAAAAACGTTTTCATCAGGATTCTGTTGTCAGATAAGAAACTGTTATACCTCAAACTTGTCTTTCCCTCTGTCGTAGATTCTCATTTCCTACAGCATTCAGCCCATAGTCTAAAACTTGTATTCAAGTGTTTCAAACAGAGATCTTAAGGTAGTACTCTAATAACTTTTGTCATTAGAAACAAAATTGATTTTTTGTATCATGTAATATAGCAATTCAGAATTACTTCCGAGGAAAATTCAGTGTACCTTATCGAAGAACTACGACAGTATTGAATTCATGAAAACAATACATTTGACACACGTTGAATGCATTTGGATGTACGTGCTGATCGATCTTTGTAATAGAAATATTAATAGTTCGCGATTAGATACAAACTATGCAAAAAGCGAGAAACAAAACTTTCGCGATTACATCGATTTCATAAAAAATATAGGCTACCGGATATTTCAAGCAGATATTATCGATTGAAACGATTGATTTTCCCTTTGATGGACGATACACAGCCTCTACTCACATGTAAACTTACGTTAAATAAACGTAATTTTGTCGGAAACAGTTTTATGAAATGGCGGTTGGTACTTAAGTGAAGCCGAATGTTGTTCTAGTACTCCATTTTTGATAGTAATGATTGAATAAGTTTATTACCATCACTACTCGAATAATAATTTTCTTATTACTAAGGGATTTTTTCGTAAGGGATTTTCATCATGCAACATATGCAATATAGTTCTTCCGCGCCCTTCGGCGAGTTTGGAATCATTGGTAAAGTCTCAAGATCCATTTTTTTCACACATTTGCCATCTTCCATTTTCCATTTTTGAGCTGCGTTTATGAAATATCAAGATTAGAAGCAATAGGCATTAATCTCCGCCATTCAATGTTTCAATAACTGATTTGGAAGATCTGATAAAATTCTAGACTCCAAGATTTTATTGCAATAATTTTGTTTAAATTGAATTAACACACTTCAGGAGATATCAATAACCAATAACCAACATAAAAGCGAACAGCACACTAATAACAGTTGTTATTGTGGAAACAGCTTTGATTTAGCTAATGAAGGTCAATTCAAGTCTCGGTGGAATTAAAATTTTGTTTGGATACATTACAGTAAAAGATTATATTACACATACGCGATCTCTAATAATTCCATCCAATAAAAACAATCCCTACTCCATACATATGTCGACACACCCATGGCAATTCTTTTTTGTCAATGAAAGTGAACTATGTACTTGAAACTCGTCGTTACTCGAACGTTTGAAAAATATTTCGCGTGTGTTTAAAGGTTCATCCCTTTCCAATAACAGAACGCTTTCTGTGAAATAAAATGACATTGCAAACAATTCAGTATACTTAGAAATAAGCGTACCGGACCACGCGTCACGGTTCATCCACTCTGTTGTACGTTTACGAGAAGGTCGGCACGGACTTTCTCCGCGAGGAAACTTACGATCTCAAAAGTGGATTTGCTCGAAAATCCTCTCGATTCATGCTAGCACGGTCACGTGGCTAGAAAGTGGGGAAACTCTCTTGGCCAAAAGAGAATCAGCGCGAGAGAGAGAGAGGAGGGTGGTAGAGAAATAGAGAAAGTGTGAATGACGATGAAAGAGCCATAAATACCAGAACACATAGAGATATAAACTCTTCGGGAAGCTTCAAAGTGAGTACAAGACCGCCGAGATTGGGTTGAAGGGCGCGTTAGATCGCGAGTAAAGGTGTCGCTCGTGATGGTGGAGACTACGAGAGAGAGTTTCGCTTTGCGAAAATCACTCTCACTGTCACACTCTCCGTTTGATATAGCGTCGAGAGTCGTTTGCTTCTCCAAGCGCATCCGGGGGTCCGTTCGTTTTAAGTTTGTCACAGTTTCCGACAGGCAGGCCGGTATATAACGGGCGGCTGTGTGATGCGCAGAAACGGTGGACTCGCGACCCGTTGAAAGTGGGCTAAACGAAGTTCCAGGATTTTCCACTACACTTGCAACACGAAGAGTAGGTGGAGAAAGAGAGGGAGAGGGAGAGGGAGAGAGAGAGAGAGAAAGTGTCAGACGGAGATCATGGTCGCATTGCTCAAGAAGTAATAGTATCAGAGGGAGATAGAAGGAGACGGCGAGAGGGGAGGGTAGAGAGAAGAGGAAGTATATTGGACTACGGTGCCGGCTGCCATCCCCAGAACGCGGTATAACCATATCAGAACACACCTCATATATTCTCATATCTAAACCATAGCTCTCACGTTTCTTTCTTTCTCTTTCCCTCGAGCCTTCTCCGTTTGTGGGCAAAGGGAGTGGTTCGGCTGTTAAGGGTAGTAGCCGTGATGGTGGTGGTGGTGGCATTGGATCTATGGTAGAAGTGGAAGGGATGGTAAGAGACATATAGAACGCGTAATGAGTGCGAGAGAGCAGGAAATAAGCGGGGGCGGAATTGGGAAAGTCGGAGCCAAAGCCTGGGGGTTGTGCTGGCAAGCAGAGAAACCGGCTATGTATGTGTACATACATAGATGCTGAGTATAGTCGACGTAAAATCTGGGTGTACTATGTGTACCGAGTGTTTATTGGTGTGCGAATACGAGTAACGCTGACTGTGGACGCAGGCGCTGGTAGCTATGGAAACGATTCCTTCGGATTGGCCACAGCTTCCACTTGAATATATCCCACCCGCCGCCCCTCTGCTTTTCTACCCCTCCACACCATTCCGATCTTCTCTTCTCACTCACTTTCACTCTCTTCTGTTGCGCTCCTTCTCTTTCACTCTCTATCTCTGTCCACCATCATCCCCTACAGTTCTAGTATATAGCCGTCAACACACAACCTTATCTCAACTACACCCCCTCCAAAACTTGCGCACCTTCCCTTTTTTATCTCTTGTATATACGTATAGATCTGTATACATTTCTAGATGCGTCGTTTTAGTACATATACAACCATCAATGTTTCTTTTGCTCCCAAGCTTCGGGAAGCTTTCCTCCACTTTAAAACCATCTCCAGGGGTCCTTTTTTCTTCTATTCCGTTCCATTGCTCAAGATTCTTCGTATCGTCCGCTTCTACTTTGTATGGCGACCTCTGACCAGGCATCGCTTTTGCATTTTGCATAAGACAATATGCAAAATGCAAAAAGAGATACGTGTGTATACGCACACGGTTCGTCGTACCCACGAAAATACGTTTCGAGTATCGGTAAACATGCCAGACTGATATGTGGGTACGCTTTCAACAAAACGTCAGTTGTTTATATATTCTCGTCCTTCTGTGAGATCGCATTCGTTTCTAAGATCTCGTACACGACGGGTAGTTGCTTTAATATGTTGAAATGAAGTGTGGGGTGATACGTCAGGTTCGCGCTCATTCTTTTCGCGGACTCTAACACAAATGCAGGCTGTGTGAAACGGATTGATGATACATGAGAAGTGCAACCAGTCAGCCATTGTTATCAAACCTAAAATTGCGTAAACTAATGGAATTGGATCACCCATCATCTGCTATTACTCATAATCCACGAAAATTGGAATATCGGAGACGAAAGAATACTACACAAAGACAGAATAACGAGTATTCACAGTTTCGCTTGTAACCGTACCTACTGAAATGCTCACGCGCGGTCATTGTCCGCATGCACATAACGTGTATGTGTATTGCGTTTGATTATTTGAGCCATCAGGGATCCGTGACGTTCGGAGGGTCCGGTGTCTGGTGCTCTGGCTCTGTATACACCCTCCATCTTCTATGTGTATATCTTAACGGGTTCTGCTTCTCCACCTCCCAATTGGAGTCTAGTCCCCTACCCCTTGAACGCTATATCTTTGTCGTTTTCTCCTCCACCAATCTCCCCATCCTGATAGCTAGACGACCCCTCTCGCTCTCTCGCTCTATCTCTCTCTTTCTCCCTCGCAAGCTCGCTTGCAGGAGCTTTCCTCGCTTTCAACCCTTCGCGGATGGTGGCGCTTGTGAGGGAGCTTGCGCGTACACATATACACTCACGCCTCCCAGGTTGCCCCGGCAACTCGTACTTGGGGTTGCCCACTACCGCCTCTGAGCACAAGTCAGCTCCATTCGACGCCCTCGCTGTCCCCTTCCCAGACACAGAGAGGAAGACAGGGAGGGTCAGGGTGAGAAACCAAGCTGAGGAAGTGAAAAGCGTAGAGGGACCGAATCTCACCCCCAATCCAACCTCTGCTCTCCATCCCTACCGTCTTGTTCGGGCTGTTTCCACCAGTCACTTTTTTCCGTTAGCATCGAACTCAGGTATAGCGCTGAGCGAGAGAACGCTGGATGGGGTAAAACATGGAGTTGGAGGTGGTATCACTAAATGAGAGCGAAAGGATTGAAGAGGCGCAGAAGGAGAACAAACCATGTTTCCCTTGTCTTCTCTGGAAGCCAACTACATTAATGCGTTTCAAATAATGCATGAGATTTCTGTATCAACCCCTATCCGCTCAGTCTACCTTCGGCGACAATGCATTTATGTACACAAGCTCTCATGGGTCTTTGGGTTTTACCGCACCGTGCCACCAGTCAATTTAGCCCTTAACCTTTTTTTTCAACGGTCTCGTTTGCCACAAAGAGGAAACGTTATGGTACACACGTATCGCGGTTACTGCTATGACGTAGTATTTGCGGGAGATACTATACCAGACACCTTTTCGACTTTGTCAAGACTATCTGGGGTGAACTTGGTGATGGAAGTGTGAAATATTGTAGTAAAGAGAACGTATTTCACAACTCCTTCGTAGCTACCACTACAGGGCCAAGTCCAATTTCTGGTATGTTTTGCGTAAATCATCTTGGAATATCTGCATCTTCGGGGATGATGAACCTGATGATCACATAGTTTGCACACGCAATGATATATCGTACCGATTTATCTGCCGAAACCGATCTGCGAAGATTTATCGTGTATATGGTAAATCCTTGCAGATAGTCTATACGTTCCATCGGTAGCAATTGCATTTTTTATTCGATGAATCATTTGCGATTGCACATGTTTAATTGTGAATTACATGCTTCTCATGTCCCTAATGTCTCTCAGCGATGAGAGACATTAGGGACAATCAATTTATCGGAATAATTTGAAATCACTACAATACATCGTTAGCTAATACTGGTAGCTAGCTTTAACTACTAGTACTATGTTCCATCATGTTCACGCAGGCAGATATGAAATTTCCACTTTAAATCTTCTTCCTTTTTTTTTTTATTAATAAAGAGACCTTTCAGTTGTTTCACCTCTTGAGAAAATATGAGGAGCTTGGTTCAAAAGATTATGAAAACGGATTTTTTTATTAACGTGGATTATAAACTGCAATGATTGTGCTGTACTCCAACGCCTTTGATCTTTTCTCTCATCTACTGGTTGTCGGATAATTATTGTGACGACGGGGTGAAAATATGCATAACCCATGGTATTTTGTATCAGCCGCGATTATTCGAGATATTTATGAGGATCTAGGGGAACTAGTGGTCCAGAAGCAAAGGCACCGCTTAATCTGCAATCCGAACAGCTTTCCGTATTCGGTTAGTCTCGGTAACTCCTTCGATAGAAAGGAGTTTCCTTGTTCGCAAGTTTTCAGTGGTAGGGGCAAGTAGTTGTTTATCGAGCGGTCTTTAAGTGCGTTCCTTCGACGTTAGTGGCAACTTCGCTGACCGGGACAAGTCGAGCACACGTGTCACCACAGCAATACCGCAACGATAAAGCGGTGCACCTATGAACACTGCAAGGATATGTGCGACGTATGATCATGATTTGTGAAAGCACTGTACACCACGTCGGTTAATAAATGTTTTCTTTCCTTCTTTTAAGTGACCGGAGTATACTCGTTTCACCAACTACGATATATCGTTCAGTCTGGTTTCAAAAAAGCAGAATATCCACAAAACGGCAGGTCAGTTGATGTATCAGGGTGTATAACGAAGAATCATTCTCACATAAGTGCTTATCAAACTGGACTTATCATGATGCCTTCTAAGAATAATGGAGTAACCACTCTATCAGCCGAAAAGAAAGCCAAACTTTGACAACCTTTTTTGGGATATAAAGAAAGAAATGGAGTTTCTTTTTAAGAAATGAAGGAAGTCTTTTTAGAAGAATTATTCTCCGTGTATGAAGCATCCATCGTTCTTCTATGGATATAGAGATATCGGTGGAATTTTTTAATTTAATACCTCTTTATCCATAGAAGTACGATGGAATTTTTTAATTTAATACGAGATTAAAGGTTCTCAACTTCTCTATTTTTTCACGTTCATCATCACAAACTGCCGTTTATGATTATTCGAACCGCATTTAGAATTCTGAAATTTGAACCTGGAAGAAAAAATATTCCATAAAATATTGTAAATGAGGGAATAAAGAGGAAAGAAATTTCGTTGCTTTGCAGCGATGTGAGCATTAAGTCCATTGTTTAATCGCATTTTGGATATTTTGCTAACAAAATTAGCGGTTAATTGTTTATAAAACAAAGTGTTTAAAGTGAATCGAAAAACTCTGTCGTAAAATCAAAGTCATTTTAAAAAGAAGGTAATTATGATATTTCAAATTGATCCATACAATCCAAGAAATGTGTTTTCTAGAATTGATCGAAGTGGCGCTGCGAATAAATCGTTGTCAAAGACCTTACAATTTTTTTTACTATGAAAATAATAGCATATTGTTATTTATGATGTTGAAACATTGAATTGATGTTGAAGCAATGAAAAAAAACAACGTTCACTAAATCCTAAAGTGATATTCGTCTCTAAATCTATTGACAAAAATATTTCCAATAGGCTTCACGACATATTCGATTAGGCGAACGTTCCTCTGTGTATATTCGTCATAATGTCTCTTTCCTTTTCAAGAAAACCTTTTAACCCAACGTTTCGTCCGTTTGCGCCATGTTCCTGTTGAGCGGTGGGAGGTGAATGTAATGGTTGAAGAAAGGACTTGCGCAAAGCGTATCTCGCCGCCTCCTGCAATCTTGCGCTTCTGGATAACCCGCTTTCGTTTAGCCGTACAGAAAGGGAGCGAGTGGGCTCGGGGCCAAGTCGATGGTTGGATGATTCCAACATTTTTCGATGGTCCTTGTACGAGATCTACATCCCCCGTTGCACTACCAACGTTTCCCACTCCAGAAAATTAAAAAGCACCACAGCATTCTCATCCTTGCACATGACCTGTTAACCCACAATCACTCGTGGTCCTCTTACCTACATCCAAGAACTGAGAATATTAGGAAGAAACAATATGGCAGCGATTGCTACGACAATGTTGGGAGGAAGGAAGACGAAATGTGGGAAAAAGAGAAAGGAAATCAAGCAGAATGATGAAAAGGGCTTGCTCAGAGAGAGAGAGAGAGAGAGAAAGGGAGATTCCGGTAAGAGTGGGAGAGACTATGTACACATCGACACGGGTCTCAACGCTTCGAGAGGACACTCCAAAGGATAGATTTCCTGTCTTCTCTTTCACCTCACACTTTGTACCCTCTTCCTCTTTCGACGTATCCATCTTTCCCTTTCCCTCTCTCTCTCCGTCCCTCTCGCACTCTCTGTATCTACCTATCCATCTCTTTCGCTCTCCTGTCGCTCTTTATCAAACGAGCTATCTCTTTCGCTCTCATAGCGTTGAGAAGCATCGGTGGAAGCACCACCGCCCCCGAGTCTCAGTGGCGTGCCATGCCAACCAGGCCGCGTAGTCGAGCGCTTTTGCTTTGTGCGCGTCGGGTGGTACATCAAAGCCTCCTAGTTCCCGCTCCGGCCTTTGACGGCTGGGTCGCGGCCGCTCGCTCAGTCGTCGTTCGGTAGCGAGCCGGCGCTGCCGCCGCGGCCGCATCTCTTCGTCGGCCGGATATGCACCACGTCCCGAAACCTTACCAACGGGTTCACCGTTTCGTCGACGTTGGATTTGTGCATTTGCCAGGTAGTCCTCAAAGTATACAGCGAGTGATCGAAAGATCGGCTCGCATCGGAAGAAAACCGGAAGTACGTGGTCGAGTATTGCTATATCGATCGTACCAGGTCGTATGGTCAACGTTATTCGGGGTTCGCCGGCGAAAAACGATGTGAGACGTATATAGACATATATATGTATATATATATAGATATCTATGTATATATGTATGTATATGTGTATATATTTGTATGCATGTATGTATGTATATGTACGCGTACGTATAATGTCGCCGAGGCTCGTCAGCATTGGTGGCAGCAGCTGCGTCAATGCGACTGGTTGCAGTAGTAGGAGCAGGAGAAGCAAGAGTGCGCGTGCCAGAATTATCGCGAAAAAGGTTCGTAAAGTGCGGGCTGAATTAAAACGAGGAACGATGGTGCACCGAAACGAGAAACACGAAAAACTGGATCGTCATTTGGAGAAGCGTAACGCGCGTCTCGATCATCCGAAAAACAAGACTGACGCTGCTACTGCTGTGATTCAGGATAAAGCGACAATAGGAATAGTGGCAGAGCCATTGGACGTACCTCGAGCTCCGCTAGCAGCACCGCCACCCCTGCTCGCGCCAGTTAAAATCGAGGGTGGTCGATGCGACCGAACGCGCAAGCGCCAACCCCTGGATCCCAAGGCACTCGAGGACCGGGCACTGCTTCAACGATGGATGGACAGACATCAGCAGCAACGGATTTCCGAAGGACAAATAAAAATATACGGAAGCACCGTCGGGGATGACAGCTCTGAAATCTCTGATGATGAAGACTCTGATAAAACAGTAATTATAGCGGAGGGTCACAATGGTGGGTGCATCAACGCTGCGAATAATAAGGGAACAGATGTCTCACAACGTGGGGTGGACACGAGTTTTTCTAGACACCGGATAGAGCTTGGCAAAGAAATCGATGGGAGTCTTTCTGAGAGACTGAAAAATCGACCAGATGATACCAACCGCGCTATAAAGGTTAACCAAGAAAAGATGGGACTGCCAATGAATTCGTTTTACGAGTTGAAAACCGAAAATACCACAGTGACACCACTGTCCCCGAACATCACTCATCTTTCACCCAGTGTTGCGTCCGAATTTTCATCCCACAGTTCCGTCGTTGCTTCACCTACTGTATCCTCTTCTCCATCGCTGGTATCGTCCTCATCAATACTCTTAACGAAATCGGCGTCAACTATGATTTCACCATCCGAAAGGGCGACGACCTCGGTATCTCCATCAGCTCAAAATCGCCCAGTGACTTCAGTAGCACCTTTGGAGACCCTCAGAAATGCGCTTGAAGGCTACGATCATAGTCGAATATATCTTGCCCACGTTTCTTTTCTGGACTGGAGGGATTTGCCGGGTCGTCGAACAATCGATAGTGAGAGGATATGGGTCGTAGGCGCGGCCGATCATGGTGGTCGTCATAGAACGCGGCTTCTCGTAGCAGGAAGACACTGGCGACCGCGTTGTCTCAGCAAAGTCAACATGGTCACTCAACCGGTAGTCTACGCCGGGGGTGGAAGTGGCGCTCTTACAGCTGACCTTTTTCTATGGTGGTTTCATCGTGAATTCGCGACAACCGCAATGGCGATGCACCCCGATGGCGCTATACTAGTGGCCGAAGCAGCTGACTATCTACCACCGGAAATCGAGTGCGTTACGGCTGATGGTCTGGTGCGTCTCTTTGTGGTACCCAAAGATTGCCTGGAGCCGCGAATCGTCGCTACGGAGCTCAGAATAAGGCTTGCGGCTGGTCTGTTAACTAGCTTTCGATGTCATCCTGATTTTGGTAAAAGTAGTCGGCCATTGAGCACTGAAACGGGCACTAGTGACCTAGAGGAAAGAATTAAGAGATTCACGCTGAAGGAAGCATTCGCCGAACTACATCGGGCCTGGCTGGGTATACGTTCCGAAACTTTTGCAAAAAGTTGGATACTGATGCACGAACGCGAGGATACAAGAAGCACCGGTGGCACATCCCCACCGATGGTTATTATGCCATCACGATCCCATCAACCCGGAGACCCGAACGATGATGGTAATTTACTTGGTGAGTTGCTGAGTCTTGCGCGCGAAGCTGGTCTAGATATTGGTGATGCGGATCTGCAAAAATGGATGATGGACGAAACGGGCGAGTTTTCGAAACACGTGATGAAAAAAGAGTTGATCGACAGCGAGGAAGACACGCGTAATTGCTCTTACAAAACCAATATGGAGGATCCTGAACAGGATTCCGATGACGAAGATGTTCCTACTGCCAAAGAAACAGTGGGACTTTTGTCGAAAGTGCTTCTCTGGATGGAAAGAGAACCTTTGGATCCCGGAATACTACTGGCAGTTAGGTCCATGCGTGAAACCGCTGCGATGATGGTAAGCGGTAATTAATATATTTTTTCTCGTCCATAGGAGAATTGACGAACATCCGTCGAACTTTTGCAGGATAAATTGAGGCCGCTTATACACGTTATTCGTTTAAGCTACTCTACCATCCAATTTGGTTGCCGAGCAGCTGGGCCACTCAGGCTAATTTGACTATCGATCCCTCGCACGCCCCCTATTTCCCTCCCTTCTTTTCTCCCGACTTGAATCTTCTCTCGAAACCGGGTATACAAAAGCGCGGAATATTATGGAGCCAATTCGAACGGTATAATTTAAATAAAAAGTGCGAGACTCGTGCTCTTGGGGGAGCCTTCGTAGGATCGGGAGCCAAGAACACTCGAAACGACTGGAATTGGTGAAAACTACGGCAGGGAGAGAATATAATGTGAAAAGCACCGAACGATAAGATCTTAAGGGCTCTCTTCAAGTCGATATGTTCGAAAGAATCAGACCCAACGCGGATTCTTCTTCAAACGTTCATGTAGTTGCGTCTTATGGGCCTTCGATTTAATTGTAGTCGTGTTATCTATCCGATCCGTCCAAGATTCTTAGCAATTTAAGGCGATGTTATCTTCAAGCATTTAAGGCATAAAAATGCCTTTGTGGCTTGAAAAATGCGCAAATTTCGAAAATATTTTTTAAATCAAATATGTACTTTTCGAAATGATATTCAACGTGTCTTATCTCTTCCTTTAATACTAAATAAATTCCCATTTTGTTATTAAAAATATTCATAATAGCAGCTATAGGTCCCGTCATATGAAGAGATGCATGGCATACTTTGGTCTGCCTGGGAAACTCCACAGCCTTGCCAGTTCATCTGAATAAAAAACGGGTTGAAAAAGATTTTAAAAAATGCTTCCGTCAACAGGCAAATATTGTATATCTACGTCAATTCTTGACAAAAATCGCTTCCTGAGGGCCGGTAAAATGAATTTCCCTGTGATTGCACAGAGATTCATATAAATCGGTTCATCCGTTGAAGCTGTAAAGTGCCTCGCGCGCCGAAAAATGGTGTTACCAGAGAAACGCATTTGAAGTTTGACTTACCCGTGTTCCAGTCGGAGGAATTTTCCGCTCAATATGCTATCAATTCTAAAATACTTTATAAATTAAAATATCGTTTCACTGCCGTATTGTAAACTCTTAGAATATTTAAATTACATGAAGAAAGAATCGAATTTTTTATCGTCGCGGACGATTAAGATTCTAATTGACTGGACCAATTTACTAAAAGATATTTGTTTCTTTGGTATCTCTGTCAACAGGCAAGCAAAATGGGACTTGCGGGTACACATCCGAGCGGCCTGCCGTTTTTCTGTCCGAACGGTGATCACCTGACGCAACCGCCGCCTGCCCACATGGGTATACCACCTTATGGAGCGCTGGACGCGGGCAAGGCGGCCGCGGCGGCCGGTGAGTACTGGCCACCACCCCCACACGGACCACCCTCACACCCCGCACACTGGAAACGACTTCTTGCAGCAGCAGCCTCCACAGGTCAGCCATGCCGCTTCGCCATCCCTAAAAAAAACTGGAAAAAGACCTCTCGCACTCGCCCTCTAGACTGTATCATTCTTTCGTCATTTTTTCCGTTCCTGTACAGCTCGCACTTCGTGAGATCTTCATCAATTCGATCCTGAAACTAGGCGACCAAGCGAGTGGGCAAGATAATGGGAACCAAAATTTCATTTAACATTTATTTATTACCTCCTGTTTATTTGTCCGTAATCTTATTTTTTTTTTTCGGTTGATCTCATTTGGTTGATTCCTTCAAGAATTCAATTAGAGAACTGGAAGTTGAAGGAATCGATGCGAAAAAGTATTTTTTTTTTTTTGCAATGCCGATCGAGATGTAAACCCCGGATGATGCTGACAGTTTTTTTTACAGATATGTATGATATTTTTATAAATGTTTCTCATCTAATCTGTATTTACATCCGGACGGTGCACATCTGATGGGGTTCGCCTATCTCGATTCGGCAGAAAATGGGTGGTGGTGGCTGAGGTGGAGGTTGCTATAACTATTTTAAAAAATTAGTTTTTATTCAACGAATTGATATTCTCTGTTGCATCTGAATATCTTTCTCTGATCATTTAGGATGAAAAGGGCTACAGAAAAAAAAACGTAACAGACCAATAACTCTGGACGCCTTTGATTACTTATAAATGGCCTTAGTCTAGGCTAATATTTGGAATAGTGACATTTCAAATATGGAGATTCCGATGGTAACACAAAATTGCGATGGTTCAGTAGCATACAGTCGTAAACTGCACAACGTTTTCTCACTTTCCCACAGCCCTCGTGCAAATAACATACATCTGTAAAAAAATCGTCGTTGTAGGCTACCATCATAGGTCTTCGAAAACTGAAAATACTGAAGTAACAAGTACAGCTCAAAGCGAAACTGGATGGGTAGGATTATAAAGAACCGCAACTTCATACCGAGGAACGAAAAAAAAAACAATAAAACAAACCGGAAAGATTTAACCACCATCTGCAATGCAAATTGTCTTTTAAATAACAGAACGATGTTTTTTTTTAAATCTACGTATACAATCGTGGCGATTCCACGATCCTTTGTCTCGCGGAGCCTCTTCTCTTTTCCTCTCAGAATGCCACTCGAATTACCGCTTCAAACGTTCGCGTACGACTTTAATTCTCTTTTGTTTCGGAGCACATAAACGATATTCGTTGCATCGATATTCACGCCCCGTTGGTTTGGGGTAGGGAGTTGAAACCGTTCCTATGACTTCCGGACTCCATTGGACTGTAGTCTGTTCTCAATAGGGATTTTTTTTAAGCCACGATCGAGGAGCGTAAATATTGATATTTTCATGGTATCCTAATTGAGGGTATATTCCTTATAGAGTCAAGTGGCATGGCTGTGACGCGTTTGTCCTTTGGCCCTCCCCTTCTACGGGCACAGGGAGGGCCTTTGCATCCCCTTCGAAATAGCAATATCGATGGAGTAAGAAAGCAAAAGAGAGCGAAAGGGAAGAGGAAAGAGACAAGGGGGTGGCTCGTGAACCATCATCTCGACTGAGGGATAAAGTTATACGAGGACAAGAGTAGGCGAAGAGGTGATGGGAGGATGAGGTCGAAAGAGAGAGGGCGGAAGAGAGGCTCGCGAACTGGCGTCAAGTAGAAGAACAAGGGGAGGACTCACCATTAGGCTAATCAACCAAGCATGCAGCCTCATTCGCTCACACTCGGACACTTTTTATTCTCTCTGTCACTCTCTCTCTCTCTCTTGTTCCTCTTCCTCTTTCCACGTAATTCCTCGCGAAGTCGGGTCAAGTGGATTCTTACTTGAGCTCTCCAGTTTATAAGTATATATACGTTTATACGTGTATGTATATATGTTATTACAGATTGCAGATATTACTGCCTGGACTGGCGGGCAAAAAGGTAGTCCAATATGGATGGGGTTCAAATTTTGATCGTTCAAAAACAACGAATATTTTTCTTCAGTTTGCCAAATTTCTTTTGGCAAATTGAAGCCACAAAAATCATGCAAAGATTTTTTGGTATTCATGTTCAATAATCTATGACTTAGTATGGAACATGTCATTTTGAATAATATTATAAATGAAAAATAAAAAAGAACAGTCTGATTCCAAACGTGAACGTCATACGAAATGAGGAAATCGTGGATTCACAAGTGTAGATCATATCGTACATGTACAAAAAGCTACTAATTGCTGATTTAATAATAAATTCATTCTTAGAAATGTTCATTTTCACTTTCAATAGTAATTGAAGTTTAATTCGACGATATTATCGTGTGTATGGCTGAGGTTTTGTCAGTGACCAGACATGTACTTCGGACGCCCAATAAAAACATTGCATATTTAATCATTTAATTTACACATCCGGATAATCTTATTCTAATAAATATTTAATCAAAAAATCAATATATATATATATTAAATTTTTCAATGGTTGTTGAGAAAAAGATTACCTTGCACTATTTGATACATCGATTACCGAACGCGATAAGGCAGTCTGTTTATTTGAAACTTAGCTTTATCGTTTAGTTTGTTTGGGTTCGTGACCTCTAGCGTACGTAGACCTCAAGGGAACGTGAATCCATTACCGTTTTTAGCTCTGGGCTGCAAAAATATCCCAAGTATTTCTCACTATATTTATTCAAATTTTGCGATCACAATTCGTGAAAAAAAAACTATTTCAATAATACTAAAAACAGGGAAAAAAACAATGAAAAAATATTATATTTTGGTAAAAATAATAATATTCTGGTAAAAATAAAAGTAAATAAATCAAAAGTGAGAATAAGGAAGGAAAAAGGTATCGTCTGCAAGCTTAAATGTTATACGATCGAGTGTGCAACAGTGAAACTTTCTTTTCATCTCTTCATTTGTTCATTTAATTTCTTCGCAACTTTTCTATGAGTTGAGTTATGAAAAACGTGGATTGGTGCCAAAAGGCGAGTAGAATACAATATATACCTAGTTCAAACTTTCGATTCCCCGCGTACACCCCACTTCCTCTGTACCATTTTTCACCACTACCTTCCCTCATCCTTTCTTCCTACCACCACCTTTTCCTTGTCTACGACATGTAAATAGGTCTCAAAGCGTTTTCACGTATATAAGTGTTCGAATCGTATGTGAATGTGCGCCACCGTTTTTTCGTCTTACAAACAAACGAGGGTGCACCCCCGTTCACAAGAATCAACCCCCTTCTCGCACCTTTCTCTTTGCGTTACCAGCAAGAATAATATAGAGTCCGCAAAAGGGAAAAGTCAAAAACAAGGGGTGGAAAAATCTAGTCGGGATTCAATAACAGTTTCGTCTCGTCTCGACTTCGCCCCTTTTTCCATCCTTTTCACCCTTTACCGTCGCACTTTTCCATCTTGAAACAACGCTAAGCAAACGTGAAGAAGTTCGGAGCTGAGTGAGGCAGAAAAAAAGGAAAATTCAAAACGCTTGTTCTAACGGTCAGTTACGTTTTTCGTATCTCGTTATTGGACTTTTAGAATCCCTGAATTATAATTTGCTTTATTATTTAACCTGTATGTAGATATAGATACAAGCGTAGGCGAACAGGGTACATCAACCCCTTACCACTCAAAAGTTCAGATACACCAGTCGATATTTCTTGCCGTAATAAAAATTAGATAGCTCCGTTAAAAAAAAAAGATAACCAAATTTATCGAACGGCGTTTTGAAGGGAACAAATTCAGTTTACTTTTGCTTTTTTCTAACCCGATTAGTTTATCGTGGGTTGCTGGAGACGCAAGCCATTTTTCTTTTGTTCGACCGAAGCCATTTTATTTCCCTCTTTACGACAAAAATAATATATTTATTAAATTTGTTTTGCAATCTTCGTGGTGTGCCCTTAAAGTATAATTATTCAAGAGTGTTCACGAATTTTTCAAGATTTTTTCATTGTAAATTACGCTTTGTAACATGCTTTGGGTCTTCATCGATCCATGATAAACCTAATTAGTATCGAAAAAAGCGATGGACTGATCGGGTTAAAATATTTCTAATTTTTTCTTTTTTCGATTCTCCACGCGCTTCCATATGTGGCCGTCTCTCGGATAGATTCCGGCGTAAAGCTGTACGTTACAGCAATAACAATAGAAAAAAAACAATAAAATACTCCGGCTATTCGTAAACGCTGGAAGTGAGCTCATAAACTTGAATCCTTCGGCATCAATGGTAAATCTGCCATCAAGTGAAACGAAACGAGAACGAAAAGGGACATACAGAAATAGATAGAGAAAAAAATCGAGTCTCTCTTCCCCTCGCGGCACTCCTTTCCTCGTACAATTACAGGGCAACTAGTTCCACCTGGCTAGGTCAGTTAAATAGCATGCCGAATGCAAATAATGAGTAGCAAAAGTTCTCTGCGTGTATACGTTTACGATCGATGTATGTGTGCGTGTGAGTCTACGGGAGCTATACGAAGGTGTATGTAATTGACATGTATCATAATTGTTAGTTCCGAACAACTTTCTGGTGGAAGGCGTGCCACCGATCTCCGGTATAACGAGCATACGCGTTCCTCTCGTCTTTAACCGCAGCATTAACATGGCTGAGAAGCTCAGGTCCTAATCTTCGTGATCGCACTCCTTACTTTTTCAAATCAAACAAAATAAAAAAAACGCGAACACGAAACCACTTAAGGGAGTTGGCCTTAATATGACACGCTTGATCTTTTATGATGAATACTTAATTGATTTAACGTTGTGTGAATATCAATTCAAGTACGTATTGTTAAACGTTCATCATATTACATAAAATTAATTCCAAGATGTTAAAATCCAATAATTTATATGTGAAAACTATCTTTAAAAAGGAGCTTTTATTTAATGTACTAAAACGTAGAAATAAATATTTCTTTACCAAGTGATCTACAAGAGTTTGTAAATAAAAGTTTTACAACTTTTTAAATGTTTAAATATTCTCAGTTTTGAGCGATGCAAGATTTTATTTACAGTCACTTATCGGTGACTAAAAAAATGATTTTCTTCTTTTTAGTTATTAGTTGATTTTATTGCACGAAAAGTTAAACATTTTACACATGTTTTTTTTAGTTTAATTGTGGATTGTCATTTCTCAAAAGCATGTTTGCTAAATTTCTCAGCTTTGGATAGTTGGGAAGCGGATTAACTGGCGATTTTCCGTTTTGCATCTCACAGAATGCCAATTTGTATACTCCAGCCAAACTGACATGCCTTATTCATATCTGAATGCGAAATTTGTTTATTTGCTTTAAAAAGAACTTTCGGCATAGGTTAGAATATCCTTTGTGCAGTATTTGTAACGTACAATAACCCTAAATAATACAAAAAATACTTTAACTAGATAAAATCTTGCCTGATGAATATTTCAACATCAGGTAACGAAGTAAATTCTATTTTGCACTTAGTGAGCAAAAGAATATTTACTACGTCGGAGCACGCGTTCACTGACGGCCATATTGGATTTCATTACTAGCGACGCTAACTTGACTAACTATAGAACGTCGTCACGACTAGTAAAACTCGAGTTTATAAAAAGATGTACGGATTTATCTGACCGCGTCATTTCCAGTACAATTTCCTACATTCGTTTCAATTCAACGGTTTGAAAATTATTGGCTATTGAATTTGTCAAGATAAAATTCATATTTTTTTAGGTTTCGCTAACATGGGCTTGAAGTTTGCATCGTTCCAACGCACTGATATTTTTCATCTCATACGTTTATTCCATTCATTTTTATTATTCTACGAAAGACATTTTCAGTATTCTTCAAAATACGGATTGTGGATTTTTATACGAAAGCTCAAACAATTATTGACAAGTTTTCGTAACGATTTTTGTAAAAAAAAAAAAGATCGAGTATAATTAATTGTCGTTGCATCCCAACGTTACAAACTTCAATCTTATCGATCGGACGTTTATGTTTATGAAACAAAGAGACGGGAGATCAAGTAATTACAGTGATTAAAAATAATATAAGTTATTTTAAAAGTAGAAATGCAATATTCAAATAACAAGTGATTTTCAAAGTGGAGATATTATATTTTGAGAGTATAAATAATAAGTGATATTTAGACGCAATTCAAATGGTAGAATCCGATAATTCCAGCGTCACTATTTATACCGTGTGATTCAACGATTCAATATTCCATACCTAAGAATCCACGGTGATTATTATCGCGTCCGAAGAGAGAGGGGTAAGGAATTGATACGGCACTGTTTTTTCCTGGTGGACGGCAACGGTATAAACGAGCTCGACGATCGGCTAATGCAATTATCGTGTTTACGATATATCACTATTTGTACGTCGCGTGTGGGTTGGATCGGTACAACGTGCTACCAACTAGAACTGTGCGCGCGCCGTGTTCCCTCCCGCGCCCTATCAATTCGTTATCGCCTCTAACCGTACGTAGAGCGCGCATGGGTTCGCGCCAACCCCGTACCAAACGAACACATTCGACGTATGTGTTCGTTCGCGGGAAACGCCGAAATAAAAAGGCGGAGCAACGCTCGTGTACGCTCGTGCGAAAATTGAAAACCGCCGAATGATCGCTTTCGTTCGTTCACGGGTAAAGTTCACATTGTTCCTTCTAGGGAACAAGGAAACGCTGTATAGCTTCGATGTGAGTGATGATCATTATCGCATCATAGATTGTTGCAAAACCTTTCTGATGGTTGAAAAAGCTTTTAGCCCTGGCTGTTTTAAAACTCGACATTTTCGTTGAAACTTTTTTACCCATTGAACTTTCAACCTTTTCATTTTTGAGTCTTTACACTTTCACGGTTACACTGGCCATAATACTCCACTATTAGTAAACGGTTTCAGCGTTGACAGTATCCTTTCGAATGACTCATTGAAATTCCGAGTTGAACATTCTTGGATGTAGCATTCCCGACATTATGTTTTTGGCAAATTACAGCATGCTGAAAAAATCAGCAAGAGATTAAAGCGTTAAAAAGGCCTTACTTCAAAAAGTACCATAACCCGAGGAATATTCAATTTTTGTTCATAAACTGTGAGGGTAATTCTCTTGAGATGTAGTTCAAGAGAAATAATACCGACGTACTGGACATTTCGAAAATAGTATGTATTCTTATGTCTGAAAAGGGGCGATTTCGGAGTGAAACAGAGAACGATGGTAATGAGACGTTGCGCTTGATGTTATCATGAGCCCAACCGATCGCCCAGAACTAAGCGATGATTTTTCCGAAGGCTGGAATCCAGGATTTATTAATCGCCTCGAGACCAGATACAATGACGAACCGCGAAACGATTTTTACATTGACAGTGTAATTCCGAATGTCTCATAAAAATTCAGGATATCAATTTGAACATTCAAGCCCACGGAAGTCTCAGCATTATAATTTGATCGAATTTTCAAATCGCAGAAAAAATCATCAAACAGTAAATTCCGTAAAAAAAAACTCGTTTTTTGCTAAAGAAAAATTTTGCAATTTTTGCAATTTTTGTTCCTTGCAATTTTTATTTGCAATTTTATTGCAATTTTTATTTTTTAGTAATAATATTATAAGGCGATGCTTTTGAAATATAACATATTAAGAAAACAAAAAGACAATATTTCTGTACTAGGCGATTTGCAAAATGTTTATTTCTGGAAAGGATTCATTTTGGATATAAACAATAATCACGAAAAAAGAATATAATCACGATAATCAAGAAACAAGATAATCATGAAATGTTGCGGTTGGAGTCATTTCGAGCTCGGGTGACTGCCCAGAATTGATGATACTTTCAAAGGCGGAAATCCAGTATTTACTAATCTTCTTGGGATGAGGTATCACAATGAAATCAATGAGAATGTGCATAAAATGAGCAAGTGCATATAATATGCATAAGCATATGTATATCGAGGTGCATGTAGGGAATATATCGTAGGATAGAAAATGGTCTGTACTTGGTTGAAAAAAAGAAGTACTCTCGTCAGCGAATCGTTCCGGTCGAGCGGGAGGTGAGCAGGAAAACGTGTACACTCCGCAACTAATGCAATTATCGCGTACGAGAACATTGATGTTGGCGCGTCAATCCTTTATCGGGTGTCTATAGCGCGGGTGTGCGCGACCGAGCATTAACACTATCTCTTTCTATCTCTCTGCCCCTCTCGTATAAAATAGCTAGTGAACTAATGGTTGAGGCAGCAACATCGCGCAATGATAGAGCATGCAGATCTACCGGGGTCTGGAGTACATGGGCGCGCCGTAGCGAAGCCAATATGGTATCTATAGACTGATTAACACGACATTATCTCACGAGGAAAGGAGACGCCGTTTCAGCAATATTTGCAAGAAATTTCTTTACCGCAATACCTGCAGGCATTTTCTTCAATTAGAAAATCGATAGTAATTAAATTCAACACCGACGCCAGAAAGTCCGAATTCTGCTAGAAAAATCGTGTGGACGAAGTGTTTATAGGATCATGGCTTTAAGGGCACTACGTACGAAGACAATTCCCCAAATTCAATCTGCATCTGAACACATTTCTCCAGACCCAATCTGCATGTGCATATATTTCTCAAAATAAAATCTGTATTTAAAAATATTTAAGTCCAATCTCCTGAATAAAATATTTCACCAAATCCAATATCGCCATACACACAGTTCTTCAAATCCAATATCTTCTTGAAAACATTTCTACAAATCCAGTGTCCCCAAGAAAACGTTTCTTTGAACCTAATCTTACGAAACCATTTCTTTAAAACGAATCTCCCAATGGAAACATTTCTTAAAATCGAATCCACCTCTAAGATCATTTCTCCAAATGAAATCTCCCTATGATTCTGTTCTTTAAACCTAATCACCCTATCAAAACATTTTTCCAAATTCAATTTCTCCATGAAAATGTTTCTCCGAATCCAATATCGCCATATAAAACATTTTTCAAATCCTTTGTCATCATGAAAACATATCCAACCTTCCTATCGAAACATTTCTTTATAGTCAACATCTCTAAGAAAACATTTCTTTGAACCCCATCCTACAAAAACATTTATCCTCTTCGAATCTATCTATGGAGGCATTTCTTCAAATCGAATTTCTCTACGAAAACATTTCTCCAAAACCAATCTCTCTATAAGAGCTTTTGTCCACACTCCTTGAGGAAACATTTCTCCAATCACTCTACAAATATATTTCTTTAAATTGAATGTCCCTATGGAAACATTTGTCCAAGAACCATCACCTTATGATAACATTTATGCCAATCCAGCCTCCACATCCACACGCAGCGGACAAATCGAAACATCGTCAAGTATCAACCAAGCAGACGGTTTTAGAAAAGCTTGATAAGGATTAAGGAGAAACGCGTTCTTTTGTCAATCCATCCACCTTATCTACGTATAACGAGAAAAGGGATCCCCATTCGTATAATTGTACGTGAAGTCTTTCTTCCTCCACCGGAAACGATGCAAGTTAACGAGAGGATCTAGTAAAGCGAAATGGATGCGAACAGGCGTAAGGGGAAGATCGTATCGCGATGAAGTACGTCGGGGATGGGCTGAAGCAGGGAAAGACAAAAAAACGTATAGTTATACCCCGAATTTCTACCACTGCAATTACTTTCCATTCCCCTTAAATTTTCCCTCACTTTGTCTACTTCACGGAAGACAGTACATTCCGGTGGTTCAAGTCAAAAACATAACCTCGAACACAAAAATTCGCGATTATTCATAGAAAAGAAGTCGATCGTCTGAAAAATGATGGACGATGGTGCAGAAGTTACTGCAGTAGCCAAAGACTTAGAGATAACTAAGAGGCGAACTGTGAATAATATAAAACAAAAACATGTGCACATACAAAACTTTTCGTGCAATTGGTCGTCGCGCTCAGGTAGCGCCTAGGGTCAATGGACGTTTGGAAATTCTAAAATTAGCCCCTGATTATAAAAAATGATAAGACACACTCATTGAATATTGAACAGTAATTGTAAAACTTGTATTTGACAATGAAAAATAGTTAATATTTTATTTGAAACATGGACCTATGAAACTTCGAGTTTTGGCTCGTATGAACCTTTTAAGCGATAACTAGTGGTTCCTTATGTACGTTCCGGAAGCGTTCCGGCCTTTTAAACAACGTAAATAGTTGTGAATCATTGTTATACACAAAAAATCGTTGCATCTAGCTCAAACCAGACTTTCCGCCAGTGTCCAAACGGGAAAAAAAATTGGCGTTCATTGTATATAACCATCGAGAACACGATGCGAAGAAAGCTGGTGGGATAGGATGATAACCGACGGAAAGAGTGACACCGGCTGTACTAAAATACAGAAAGACAAGAACTAAAGAAATGGTTGGAACAGAAAATGTCTGGAGTAGTATTTCGCCAATAAACGTCGCCTATGTACTTCTTCGATCTCTTCCTCTTTCCCTTTTTCTGCAGCCCTTTTTCTTCCTTCCTCTTTCTTACTCCCAATATGTATATACAATAGACTCCCTTTTGCTCCGTCTCTCAATCTCTCTCAAAACTATCGTACAGTACGGGATCTCCCAGGCTTGTACGGGAATAAAAGAGTAATTTTCCGGGTGGTGAGACGCCGATAATGGGGTTGCAGACTGCCGAGTCGACTGGAAAGTGATTAAGCACACATGACGGAACCGCTGCGAACTTGCCAGGATATTACGAACCTCCGGGCCACCCCTTAATCTGTGGCCCCCTTAACTCCCCGCTTGCTCGTCGATTCCTCCACGTTCCGCTCTCTCTCTCTCTCGCCCTCTCTTTTTCTGTCTATCGCTATTCCTTTAGGCTGTACATAGTTTGGATACACCCCCAGTCCTCTTACTCATCCCTCTTAAGGCACATCACTGCCTCCTCTTCCCTCATATTCCACTCTCATTGGTGGTGTTCAGATGCTGTCCAACCGACAGGTGCCTCTGCTTCATCTCCTTCCTGCCAGATTTACATACAACGAACCCCAACCCTTAACTCTGAAACCGCGCTATTAGCAATTACGAACCCCTGGTACGCTGTGTACGTACATGTCTACGGATACAGGTTCTACTTCGCACGTTGAAAAACAGGATATACAAACGCGTTTCAAAAAATCTTAGCAAATTATAAAAATCGTGACGCTGCGTGGTCGATTTATTAAGGCTAACACCATTCTACCCGTATGAAAATCCCAATACTCAACCGTTTGTGGAACAATCAGCGGGGACTTCCCCAAGTAGTGAAGAAAATATTAGGTTGTGTAAATGTCCCAATACCCAACGTGATCCATGAAAAAATGGTCAATGTGAACAATAGAGCCAATGTCTGGCCCGGTACTGGCTTGTCGGTATTGGCTAGCCGTCGGTCCGGTATCGTCTAGCCGTTGTTTCAGCATTGAGTAACCAATGTTGACCCAACGTTGAAACGACGGTTCTTTTATTTGTCAGCCAATCTTCTTTCCAAAGCCCAACATAGAGCATTATGCCAATATAGACAGTATCGGTTATCGATACAGGGCCAACTGTTGGCGTACATCCAGTATAGAGACAGTATCGGTTATCGATACAGGGCCAACTGTTGGCGTACATCCAATGGAGCAACTATGCCAAGGTTGGGCCAAGTTACCATGCCACTATGATACCAACATTGGTGCTGATGGTTAGTAGCAAAGTCGACCCAAGTTCGAACTAAAATGTACCAACGTTGATCCAGTTTATCACCAACACAATAGTGTAGTGGTAGTGACCAATTGTGTTAGTCGTCACCGAACATAAAGTAGATATTATATAGTGCCAGTTTTTTATTAATACAATGTATATATACATAGTTATAATTATATGTTAACACAATAGCATATTGCAAAAAAATACAAGGTTGTCGGCCAGCGACGACTAGTGTGATCACCGAAGTTAAGCAGCGTCGTGGAAGGCTGATACTAGGATCGGTGGCCGCTTAACCGTGCTTTTCCTGGCACATCCGCTAGTGATCGGGAGGCCGAATTATCTAAGGCCTTGGCGTACAGACTTTCTGTTAAAGTATAAGAATCATTAGAATACATAGCCGCCTATATCGGTGTGGGTTTTCCACAATTTCTTCGTACCCTTGGAAAATGCGGTATAGTGTAGCATAAGCCGGCTATGACCACAATCGCAAGAAAGATAGCAGACAAGGAAGAAATGTGGAGGAAATTTGAATAGGTGGAAACAGGAAGGGGACAGGTAAAAGCACTAACAACGCTGTGTAACAGCAACTATACGACTCATTCTCCGTAACGTCAAATTTGCCTACCCCCAATATATTACTAACGTATTAAAAATCAATTCTACTACTCGTCATCAAGGGTATTTTGCATAACTGCATATTTTAGGGAATTAAAATTATTGTTTTGATGGACTTTCGGTCTTGGAAACACGAATGAACATTACCGACGTATACATTGGATCATCGCATTCGATCCGTGTACTGAAACGTTACGATCGTATATAGGATTGCAGTTAAGATTTTCCATTAGCATCCAATGCACGAATAGAATTGTAATTCTGAAGCATTATCGCATTATTTGCCAAAATCTGAAATTTTACGAATTCCATCATATTCTGTATGCTGAATTTCCTAAACCAAATATACAGATATAAAAAATGAGTAGATCTTCAAGAAGTATCTTATCATGAAAGCTACTATCATATCTTAACTCAACAAAACTGATTTATCTTAAATCAAGATAGTTTCCTAATAACTTATAATAATTTAAAGATAACTGGAGATAGCTATATTTAGACTAATACGGATAATCGCAACGTAACTTATCTTAATCTGAAGATAACCTCATTATCTTGAACAAATTTAACATAACGAAAGTATCATATTAAAAAAATGTATAAATCCTTCGACAAAGGTACTCCCTAAATTTTTTTCAGAAATCAAATTTCAGTGGAAAATTTCTAATGGTAGGTTCGCAAACGTCCTAAATCAGGAAATATCTCGGAATTCACTTGGATTTCAATGTGGTCCCTCTATATATATTCCACATTTAATCTCAAGAAAGTTCAAAATCGGCAGCGGTTCATACAAATAAGTTATCACCATTTCATGATTAAATCAATGTCTACCTTCGTCTTACCCATATTGTCGCATCTCAAATGTTATAAGAAGTTTCAGTCTGGTATTATTCGAGGTACACCAGAATTTCACTGAACGCTTTCACGACCAATTTGCAAGAAATTGTGGCCTCCAATTTTCTCCTCGTCTCAACGGAAATTCTCACCATTCTTGTGTGTACACGTGGTCGTACACAAACTCAAAAAAGACAGACACACGCGCGCACTCGTACTTTCGTGGGTAGAACGTGTTGATGAAAAGCGCGGTTTTCATAGTCATCTATATACGCGCCATTAATTATTATTTCGGTGAGAAGGGTAGAGCGTCGAGTGGCTCGATCGCACAAAACCACGCGTGCCTCAGAGGGCTCCTCAATTTTGGCCGTAGGGCGGTGTATGCGTGCTGAGAAGAAAAAGTGCTGCAGCGACGGAGAAAGCTTAGCACAAAAAGCTGGTGGAAGCCGTTCACCACCACCAATCCAACTTATATATAAATTATATACACTGTGGCTGGAAAAGTGACGTCCAAAGCTGAAATTTTGATGTCTTATATCGAGCGTTTCCTAAATCCTATGTAGGGTCAACAATTTTTAGTAGTTTAGGAGGTAGAAATTAAAAATTAATTTTTTTCGTATTTTTCGCCGGACATCAAATGTGTTTTTTTCATCTAACTATGGACGTATGCAGGATTTTTTTTTTGTTACGAATGAATAATGATACCATATGTGATATGACTGAAATTCAGTCGCAAATACTAAATTGTTGTTCGAGTGTAGTAGTTAAAAAGTTCAAGTCATAAAACACACTATTTGAAATAGCGCTGAAACATACGAGAATTCACATACCCCTCAATATGAGGCATCTACATTTTCCCTTCGAACGTCACTTCTCCGTCCACCCTGTACATATAAATTATATATATATATATATATATATAATGTGTATAATTCTAAAAAGGTGGAAGTGGGAACTACAGACAGGGAGTGCGAGAGACAAAGATAAAAAATATTGGCCTCGTCAGGCAGTTTCAGCCTTAAGACCGATACGATAGGACCCCCTCGTTGCTTCTTATGAAGCCAATTATTTCGTTCGCCGAAGGCTCACGTATAGTTCCTTACTTTTACCCCACTTGCATTACGCACCGCCGCAATAGAATAAGGGTTGGTATCGTATGGTCCTTCCAGCAAAGTCACCCGACGCACTGGGCTGGGGCTATGGATGAACCCTATGAGGGGTGATTTTTTCATACTCTGGTTTTCACAGTTAATTTTTTGTGGGACATCGATTTGTCTCTGCGACTAGTAGAATCGGTATGATTATATCCGTAACAGTGCAAACGATTGCAGTACTGGTCAATGAACTCATTGAAATTGCAGCGAACCCAAGCGCACGGATTTTTTTTTGTTTGCTTCCGGTCCATAATTATTCGACAAATTTACAGTTTGTTGGATAGGCAGGGTTTCATAACAAGTAATTATAGGATCTAATTGAATTTGTAATCATGAGCAATGCTGAGCATACGTGTGGGGTCGGGGGAGTGGGAGGTGGGAGAGTGTTTCGCCCCGGGTAATGATCGTAATATTAACGGGATACAAATTGTTTATAGATAGCCAAAGAGGTATTAATTACGTGCTTGATATTGGAAAGCGAATGGTGGGACCGGCGAGTTATTTTAATTGCAATCGTTTCGGACACCGTGGACATGGACTTGTGCGCATACAACCCTGCGGGATAAACTTGTATTGGGGGGTTATAACCAATAGATTTTCGCGTAATGCGCTATTACGAGTATGTATAACCGTTTCAGTGATAGTGACCAAATTGGGTTTGAAAATGACAACGCGTTACGTTTCCTCATTCCCTTTTCCTGTCACTTTAGGTTTGTAGTTCCATTACCGAAATGATTTCGTACTCGAATTTGATTTGGTACTATGTGCCACGGGGGACCAGAAAGAAACAGTAATTTCATCATAAATTCTTTATTTCTTAATATTTCCACACCAAATGTTGATCACCTTCAAAGTGTTCTCCGTAGACTACAACGCACCGCTGCAAACGACCCTTCCATTGGTTCAAAACCTTTTTTAAATTCACTTATCGGGATATGCTTTAGGCCTTCCAGCGATTATTCATTTACCTCCTCCTCAGTGGGACAACGCTTTCCTTTTATGTCTCATTTGAGTCTGGGTAACAAAAAGTAATCACAGGGCGCCCAGATCACCTTGGAAATAAAAATCAGGATTCCCTTTGAGCTGATTTTGAAGCTCAAAACTTGCCTAAAGTCAACGCTCCACAGTAGCTTTCCTCTCACGTCCCTTTTGAGTCTGGGGAATGAATAGAAATCACAGGGAACCAGTTCATCTGGGGGAAAAATTCAGAGTCCTATTTGAGCTGATTTTGAAGCTCAAGACATGCCTCAAGTCGACGCTCCCTTTGCTCGCCTGTAAGAAGGCGAGGGAAAAATTTGTTTGCTACTCTTCTCATGTGCAAATCTTCCGATAAAATCCTCTGAATTGAACTCCGTGATATTCCAGACATCTCACAGAGTTGATCAATGGTTCGGCGATGGTCTTCACGATCGAGAGCATTGATTTTGTCGACGTTTTCGTCACATCGTGACGTTGTGGGGTATCCTGAATGACGTTGGTCTTCAATTGACATTTGGCCATTTTAAAAACGTGAAATCCACTCAAAGACTCTGGTTTTACTTAGGGCAGCATCCAGATAAGGATTACGATAGTTTTCGCGGCCGACTTCTCCAACAGGAAACAAAATTTCACAGCCACGCGTTGCTTTCGACAATCAGCCAGCACGTTTGCGGCAACATGGAATAAGTTGTTTCACTAAAAAAATTCCCACGGACGAATCGATGCGACAGAACTTCGTACATTAACTCAGGAGACGTGTCCCTAGCGGACACCTGGTCGAACAATGAGTTTCCCCACTCTCCCTCCCCGCCGCAGCCAGATTCCCGTTTCTTTTTGATCGCCCCTTGTAATTTGCCTAACGACTCAAAACAGATGTGGCCACTCATATTTATAAGAAAAAATTAAGCTCTGAAACTGCCGGATCAAACTTAGGATGAAAAGTTCATCAGGGTTCCTAAACGTGTAAATGTTCGTACTCGTCTACTTATCCTTAATTATTATTGATGGTAGCGCGGAACGAAATCAAAGTGTAGAAAAAATCAATTATGAATGATAAATTTGGCTAATTACGAATTACGAGTGACAAAGTTGGCCAAATAACCTTACGTTAACCCCTTTACCTACAACTACGAGCATAGTTCGTAATAGATCGTCGGACCAAAGAAGTTATGCGAATGGCTGGAAGGCTGCGCGAGCTTGTTTACATTTTCGGACCAAAATGCTGGACCGTAAATCGTAGGTTGAGAGGTTAATAAAGATTGAATATGATTTACTGATAGCAATTCATTTGACTAGTGTTTCCTCGAAATTCCTCCACATTGAGGTGTACGTATATGGACGATCGGGAAAAAACTTAGTCCAAAATGGGAAACAGTCAATTTCCAAATGTAGATAATGTCATACATGTTTAGCTACACAAATAGCTGACTTAATAATTAATTAACACTTTGAAATATTATTTGTTCACTTTCAATAATAATTGAGGTAACCTTCGACGATATTGATATGTCCTTGACCGTGGTTTTATCAGCGCTTGTAATCGGTTTCGACTGTCCAATGAAAAAAATGCTCATTTTCTAAAATTTTATTAATACGTCTAAATTATCTTAGTATTATCAATAATTACTTAAAAACTCAGTTTATATAATGAGTTTTCCTATGATTGCTAACTAATTCGCTGTATTATATACTTCAATGTTTTATGCGTTGACTGCCAAACGCGACAACACAGTCTACTTATTAAAAACTTATCTTAATCAATCACTTGATCCTAAATCTTGATGACACAATATTTTCATCCGGCTGTGGCTAATTCGCCACAGTCCGGAGGTTCTGGGATGGCTAATGCTCAAATTCGAAACTGAAGGAATAAATAGAATAGAAAATTGTTGATCGATGAGTGAAGCGGATGGATTGTTTTGTGGCTCGAAGACGCATCTCTATCTTTTTTTTGCAGGTCTCACGAGGGCGCCGATGTACCCGTTTTCCACAGGGCAATATCCTTACCCGATGCTGAGTCCGGAGATGACGCAGGTCGCTGCTTCCTGGTGAGTGGTATTTTCATCGATAAAAATCAACGTGCCGGTATAAGTGAAAAGAAAAAGAAAACTTGGTCGTCGGTTTTCTCGCTTATCTTTCTTTTCGTTCGTCGCTCTATTGGACGGAAAATCTGGAATTAAGTGGTGAAGAGAGTAGAGAGAGAGAGAGAGAGAGTGGTCAGTGAGGCGATCAGGCGCCCTCGTTTCCGGTCTATTAGGCCGAGTTCACCCACCTACCCTAGACCTCACTTAGAGAACCTTTAGCTTTCCTCTTCTTGTTATTTACTATTTGGACTACCCACTCCGAGATTTTCCACGGATGATTTGATCTTCTTTCCTCGATTAGGATACCCTGGTCATTGTCTTTCTCTCTCTCTCGCACTCTCTTTTCTCTTTCCCTACTTCTCATACGATTGCCAACCTCTTTACTTTTCCTCAGCTTGTGCTGAATTACTTCCGAAATCGTAAACGTTTGCTCTATATCTCTTAACGCAATTTTTGTCATTTTTATCACCGGGAATCGGTAGGGTCGACGTGAAAATGGGATTTTCGCATGAACTGTCGGTCGAATTTGCTAAACTAACCAAATTACGTGTATCGTGACTTCTGGGGTCTGAATCAACGATAAATAATCGTTTTGTATGTTTCAATACATTGTTCGCCATTTCGGATTGCATTTACTGAAAATTAGTAGAGAATCTGAAAATTAGTACTAGAATCGATCTGAAAATTGATTGTTAACACAGAAAATCATTCGAGTTGGGTAAAAACGCTTTTGAACGTCTTTTAGGCTCTAGACCCTCTCATTTTTTGTCAACTCCCTTTTACATCAAATGCTGATGATTCACAGGCACACACCGAGCATGTACCCGATTTCACCAGCTAGTGCAGGCTTCAGGAGTCCATACCCAACGAGTTTACCCATCACAAGTTCCAGCTTACCAAGGTTCGTTAATTGCGATGGACTCGCCTTTTCACCTATTAACGAGACCTGATGAAATGAAGTCTACGGTGAAACTCTGAAACTATGATTTTTCGGTTTTAACAGTGATCTCTACCGGTTTTCGCCGACGGGTCTTATGCCACCACATCCGGGCCTCAGTCCACACGCTCACGCGTTAGCATCACACGCGCTGGTGTCCTCAGCACCGAAAACGGACCATCACTCTACCTTGGATCACAATCACAGGTGAATTTTGACCCTTCCTTTCCCGCCATCATCCGGACGATCCTTGACCAACCTTTGATCCCTACCACCCTCTTAGAAGTCCGAAAACTCCGTTTTCAATCATGGAGAGTGTCATTGTTAGTGAGACAAGCAACCTTGGTTCCTCATTTTTCCGCTAGAAGGGCTGTGTTCTGTAGCGGGCTTCTAGTTACGATTTTACATCAATCACTGGGATAGCAATACACAACTCCCTCGAAATCGCTGCATCGTATAACCATATTCCGTTGTAGTGTCGGAAGAAAGTGTATGGCCGTTTAATTCGAAAAATGCCTGAAATCTGCATTGTTGTTTTCAAAAAGTTTCGACCACTGCATAAATTTCGAAAACTGCCTAGTTTAATTCGAAAAATGTCTGAAAGCTGCATTGTTATTTTCAAAAATTCGAAAACTGCCCAAAATTTGTATTGTTCTTTTCAAGAAGTTTCGAGTACAATTTCGAAAAATGGAAAACGAGTAGAAAAGTTTCTTTGATCAACAAGATTGCAATATTAATTGATGGATACCATTAATTAACAGGCTGGAGGGGTTTCTTGCATCATAGATAATTTTCATGGTCACTAGAATTCTCTCATCGTCATTCTCACCATAGGATTCTCATCCTCATCATAGGTTTTCCATTTTCACCATAGGATTCACATTCACACCATAGGATTCTCATTTTTACCATAGAACATCATGGTTTATTTTCAACATATGATGCTATTGTTAGCCCAAGGATACCTAACAAATATCGCTGTCATGCTTATCATAGGATTCTGTCATCGACACTATCGCCACATGATTTTCATTACCACTATAGAACATCACTGGCATTCTTCCTATAGAATTTTCAATCTCCTCATAGGAGATAATTAACATTCTCGCCATAGGAATCTCGTTTCTACCATAAGATTCTGTCATTATCACAAGATTATTTTGTCATCGTAATTTTCATCATAGGATTCTGTCATTGTCATTCTCACCATTCAATTCAGTCATTGTTATTCTCACCATAGGCTGTTATTCTCAACCCAAACAAACCCAACAAATATTATTCTCGCCACAATAAAAAATTAATCATTCTCCATTCACATCGTTCTCGAATAATCGATAACGTACAGCAGATCTAATTTGATTTAACCCCAGCGTAGTAGCGCTTCACGTGGCAAAAGCATGAACCTCATTATTCAAGACCCACCCAGCTTACAAGTTTCCTGTATGTAAGACCGTGATCCCTGTCATCGCTCCCCTCCATATGAACTCCCCAACAACCCCATCTCGCATCCAACCTACGTACCTCGAAGGAACGATCGATATCTCCCAAGCGCATCAATAAGGGAGGAAATCTTGGATATCACCGTCCGATCGGTCACTTATCGTCGCGTTTCGGTGCTCGCTCTCATGGACTAGCGGAAAGAAGTTATGTTATGTCGAATGTGTCATTCCTGAGAACCTCTTCGGTTCGCTGACTCGGTCGATAAGGGATGACGAGTGGAGCCATTAAGAGAGAAAGAGAAAGCTGGATGGGGAAAAAGGGAAGCCAACCGGAGATGTGAAAGCGTATACTCGCTTGGACGGATAAAGAAGAGTGACGCCGATGAGGGGATGATGATATAGTTGGAACGAATCCCGCAGGGGGGTAGCTCGATTCGAGTTCATACACTCGCCGCCACCTCGGCGAATCGACGAGACTGGGAACACTTATCGAATGGTATATGCGAGAAGCGACATAACTCGACGATCGGATGGAAATGGAGAAAGAGAAAGACAGTTGAAAGGCCGTGGAGGGGGAAAGGGGGAGGAAAGCCGGAAGAGAATGAGAGAATTACGAGACACGAACTCCAGAGCGTCTGCGCCTCGCTATGTATTGATCATTACCCTCTTAACAGATTTCTAATTTAAATCCTCAAATTCTAAAATCCTAGAACAAAAATTACCAGTCATTCGGACGTACGAACCGTCTGGTGTCAGACTTGACACGAGACGCGGGCCCAAGCGGATTTCATCTCTCGCTGGAGAAACGGATTTCATGGATAGAAGTAATTTTCATTGATAAAGGAGACGACATCTTTGAAGAATTTTCCGTGAGGTCAACCAACCGAAAGTGAAGCTATCATCCATAGATGGTCCATCAATACTTTACAAAGGCCTGTAAAATCGATTGTGACACACTCGCATATGAGGAACGGTCATGACAGGAAGTTCCGGGAGTGGAGACCGTTGAGTTCGGTCAGGAGGGAGAAAGAGCGAGAGGACAATATCGTCACTGAAAAACAGACGGGTGTCTCTCATCCTAAACGTATCATGGAAATCGCTCACATCGTTTCTCAGCACTCCAGGATGTAAAAAAAAATCGCAATACCCTTAATCGCAAAGATTACGCAACACCGTAATCGCAAAGTATACACAAAAGTCTACGATGCGAAAGCGAAAGAGAGAGATGACAAACATTATCCGGAAACATATAACCTTCGGTCTTTTCCGGCTATACCCAACCCTTCCTCAAACAAGCGACTGCAGCGCCGCATAGCCCGCCAAAAAAAAAATGCCATTTTCCGTCCCCACCGAAGCATCAGCACATCCCCCTCCCTCGTCGCCTTCCAGCCTTTCCACCCCGCGCCCTGCTCCCACGAGAATTATACATCGGTAGGGCACACTGCGAGATGTAGTTGTAGAGCCATGAATTGCAATGATGGCCCCGCGTGCACCCGACGCCTCCCCCCACCCTCGGATAATCAATCGTAACACCCGCTTGGTGATTCGCGGCTATACGAGAGACGCGCGGAGTAGACACAAAAGAGAGATACTCGCGCTACGAGGAGAATTCACGAAACGATTCCTCTCCGCTCTTTATTGTTGCGTCGTACGTAACGAGATACCGGAAGTCGTATATTAAACGCTCGCGTGGACAACCTGCCTCTCTGTTTGACAAAGAATATATTTATATATACATATTTATATATACAGACGTACACGCACATATATATGTATATGTATGTATAAATATATATGCAGGTGCATATAGATATATATTTATTTGTATATTATTGTACCACAGCGAAGCTCGTACGTGCGTGCGAATGAGTACTGGAGAGCCACTATACGTGGGATTCGTGAGATGTCGCATTTCGAAGCATACATGGCGATGGAGACTATAAAATTGGTGAAAGAGGTGGGATAGTCCGGCTAGGGGGGGGTGGGTGGCCCAGGGAGGTTGAAGAACGCGAAATGGAACATATTCGAAGCAACGAATTGTCATCCATCAAAATGAAACGATCACCTCCACGTATACTGTCGTTTGTCGCATCGTAAAAGTGAATTGGGGGAAAAAAAGGAGAAAGTGACAGTGCCATTTGTACATGTGTGAATGTATACGTGTATAACTTAACAATAGGAAATGACGTGTATTTACTGAATTTTGTCTCGTTGCAATAATCTTTGGAAGCTCCCCGCTGCGCAGAGAAAATCCTCAAAAGACTGTGAACCGTGGGAAGTTCCGGTTACACTGAACGATGCGTAGCAAACAGCGGATGAAAGTTCCGTAGAGGAAGAGCGCATGATTACGGTGGGTCAGTGAGTCGCAACGCCACAAAAGAAAATCCCAGGTGGCGATGGAGTCCGAGTGTCTGGAGCCATTGAACTTGGTGATTAAGAAGGATGGAAACAGCGAAGACAATTGCGAAGTTATACTGGAAGAGAATCTTGTTAATGGCGTGAAAACTAGCGAGGAAGAGGAAGAGGAGCAGCGAGAGGGCAAGGTACAGGACAACATGGCGATACTGCAGGAAGCTATGAAAGCTGGAGAAGTCGGTATACCGCCGGCTGATCAGAAGATTCTCACCGCTCTACATATGAGCAATCTCATGCAGATGTCTAACATGAACCTCCCTAGAGGAGTAAACCCACCTGGTTACGGCACTCAATATTACTTCATGCAATTACTCGCTATGGTGGAAGCTCAGCAAATGATGTGCCAACAAATGAATTGGTCCGGACCCCAACACTTTATCAGAAATCCCCTTAGGCTCCCTCAACCTTACTTTGACGCATCCGCCGCTGCTAATCTTGGAGAACAATTGCGCAACTCTCAAAATTCTGGCACCGCTTACCCTGCGCCAATGGCGAAACGCGATTCTGCGAATCATGAGACCAAACAGTCCCATGCGAAACGGTATATTTCTAAACGCACACCACCCTCCGTTCCTATCCTTCATTGTACCGACTCTACGCTACGACAATTTACTAGACGGCGAACTCTCACTCATATTCTCTCCTTCTCTGCTTCGCAGGTCTACGATAGATCAGAAAAATTCTACTTCATTATCCTCCGACAACACAAAAGCTCAGGATACGGGTCAACAAAATAATCAAGGTACAGGGATTGGACTGAAGGAAAAGCAGAGTCGTGTTGGAAAATATTCGTAATTTTACATAGCAGTCTACGCGGCTTTGGCTATAAGACAATTCCAGTTCACTTGTATTCTCAATGGAACAATTGGAAAATATGGCGATTAGTTTTCATAAAGAAACGTCATTCTGCAAAAATATTTTCGAGGTTGTCCATTTCAATTTCGAGATAACCTATAATAGACGATTTATGAATAACGAAATGAGAATCATAATTTCGGAAAAACATCTAGATTTTCGTAGAAACTTGAAACTCGAGATCTTTCAACATTGGATTCTACCTTGGTAAAGAAAGTTTAGCTTTGATTATCGTTTGAATATTGGCTCGGAACTGTCATGAAATTAGTGAGGTTATATCGATACGTTTACGCCGATACTGCAAAATGACACGTTCGATCGTCGATCAAACTTTACCTTATTCATTTATAGCCAAAGTCACGTGGGACGTTTTCGTACCTGTGTACAATCAAACGTAATCCTAATGATTCGGATTCCGATCGACGAATCATAAATTTCGGCAACTTTGTTATTTCGCAGACAAAAAGAAACCCCACATAAAAAAGCCTTTGAACGCGTTTATGCTGTACATGAAGGAAATGAGGGCGAAAGTTGTGGCAGAGTGTACCTTAAAAGAGAGCGCTGCGATCAACCAAATTCTCGGGAGGCGGGTGAGTAAACGAACCTATCGTGTCACGCCTACGAAATACGTTTTCTTATTTTTTTGTCTGATATACATATATATTTCTTATTCGTTTTATTTTTTAATTTGCTGATCGGACATTTTCGCATCAGGACTTTGCTCCAAACACTCGGAACTTGTGTCGATTATTATTTATGTTTCTTTCGTTTTGTTTAGATCTTAGCTATACCATTTTTACGTTTCACAAGCTATTATTACTGCCGTCCATCCTGATGCGGGAAATATCGATTTTTCGTTCGAGTCAAGATTTTGTTTTTGCCGACAATATTATAAATATATAAATATATACATATAAATATAAATATATGTATATATATACACATATATATTTATCTATATATATATATATATATACACACATATATACGGTATGAAATAAGTGCTATCCTGTATGCGATCATTTGAGTTTTTCGAGCAGTTTATTATTACACACTCTCCATGTCGACAATGATAATAAGTAACAAGACGAAGTAACACACGCGCACGAACGTGTGCGTGTGTCTCTGTGTGCGTGTGTGCCGATTTTTTTAAAACTGCGGAGTGCTCTTTTTTGTATCCAGGCACGATTAAGCATTATCGTAAAGGGTCTGTGGGACCGTACAAATATTAAAAAAAAAAAAAAAAACATGTTAGCGAGAGTAACGTTGCAGGGTCATATTTCCAGTCTCGGAAATGTAACTCTTCAACGGTACGTCCCCTGCTCGTCGAGGCGCCACTTTCGTCCAATTTCTCCTTGCGTCCATCTTGATCCGTCCGGTCTCTTTTCCTATACCCGGGGCTACGAGAAACCCTTTTCTTTCATGCGTTCCGAAAAAAACAATTGCGATTCCCTCCGAAATATTGTGGGGAAAAAAATGTGCAAGCTCATCTCCCAGCTAACGTGCAAAGGAAAAACTGGACGAAGGCCTCTCGAACCTCGTATGTCCAGTGGGAAGTTAACGCTCGAAGAACATCGAAATAATAGAGCGACGTAAAGAGAAAGCTCTTTTGAGGGGGAAAAAAAAAAACGAGAACCGGATTTACAATGCGTGCGATTGTACGGTGCGCTTAGACAAAATAAGGCGACAAACGAGGATGATGAGGAAGACGAAACGGAGAGGTTAATATACGGCGACAGCAGAATCTTGACTCGTGCAAACGTCCGTAGGAGGGCGTGTAGATAAAAGTTGTGCATGTTTCGTCTAACGCTTGTGTCAGTAAACGCGTAATTGTATACGACTAACCAGAATATACAGAAAATAAAAACGATATATACGCACATATATAGATATATATATATATATATATATATATTTATTCTTATTATACGTGTATATATATACATATATGCGTGTGTGTGTGTATGCGCGCGTATAATTTAGTAAATATAGAGCATTGTAGGTGGGATCTAAGGAATCTCGGCGCTATGAGAATTTCCTAATGAGATAGCACAAAAAGGCTTGAAAATTACATAAACGAGGAGGCAAGTTGGAGGGGTTTCGCGTGCTGGTGGGGAGGGCCGCGTTGTCGAGTGTTTCTCGCTCGCTTTTATTCTCAGTCCGGGTGAAATTTTGAAACGATCAAATTGATAACGGTAATAATTAAAAAAAAAAAAAAAAATTAATAAACGAGCAAATATACCAATATAGGGAAGCACGGTGCACGAATTTGTCTTTTCCGAGAAATTTGAGATTTGAAGACGTTATTGTTGGGGGTATGATCACGCAGTGGCATTCGCTAAGTCGGGAGGAGCAGGCGCGGTATTATGAGGCCGCCAGGCAGGAACGCCATCTGCACCAGCAACGCTACCCCGGCTGGAGTGCCAGGGATAACTACGGATACGGCAGCAAGAAGAAGAAGAGGAAGAAAGAGCGCTCCGCAGATCCCACCGGAGGTACCACTTTCCAGTGCTAGAACAGCAGGCCCTTGAATAATTCATTCTTTTTGTTCTTTTATTGATTCATTTGTTTGTTTATTATTGTTTGTTTGTTTCTTTTTTTTTTGTTCTTTTTGGAAAAAGTTTATTTTGAGATTCGTTTACGAAATAGTACCTATATTGGTTAAATTGAAACGATCAAAGTCTCTGTGCGTTTCTGATTTTGTTTTTCATTTGTTTTTCTTGTTATTCTCTTTCGTAATAATAACGATGGTGACGATGATGATGATGATGATGATGATGATGATGATGATGATGA